>VMDO01008513.1:0-25622 GCA_007922755.1 Pedetes capensis
TTCTCCAAATTTTTCCTAATTAAGGCAATGCTTAGGAAAGAAGATACTTTGGTATTTTAAGTTACCTTTGGCACATGTTAAATTTCCAGTACTTAAGATACAGGATACTCTACCTCACTCCTATTTAATACAAGTCACATATACATTTTCATTAATATAACATTTATCCTGCTCAGAAAAAGAATCGCTAACTTGAATTAGTAATTCAAGAAATCATTGTCACCTATCTCCATAATAAAAGAAAGCCAACTTTTTCTAAATGATTGTCTCTAACAAAACAATAGAGGTTAACTCTTGTGGTTTAGATCTAAAATGTCCACCAAAGGTCTCATGTTTGAACAGTTGGTCCCCATCTGCTGGTGCTGTCCTGGACAGCTGTGGAACTTCAGGAGGTGGGATCTAGCTTCAAAAAGGTAAGTCTCTGGGGCTGGACCTTTGGAGGTTATACGTGGACCCCTGGTTCCAGTAATCTCTCTCTGCTTCCTGCTGCCATAATGTGAAGAGGTTCTCTTCCACAGATCCTGCCACCTGCCCCATCACCATGCCTGCCCTTCCTCAATGGACTGAAATCCTCTAAACAGTGAACCCCAATAAATTTTTCCTCCCATTAGTTGGTTCTGCCAGGTATTTCACTACAGTGATGAAAGCTGACTAACACAATAACAAAACTTGAACTAGTCTAGATATTCTAACTTATTTGATATCTTTGAGAAAATATTCCACCATACAGTTCTTTTTCTCATACCTTAAAACAGCATTCATGTGAGTATTAATCCAATTTCAAAGAAAATGAAATAAACGAGCCAAAGAATTTTTTTTTTTTTTTTTGCAGTACTGGGGTTTGAACCCAGGGCCTCATGCTTGCATGCTTTGCAAGTGCTGTAGCACTGAGCAGCACACCCAGACCATTTTTTTACTGTTTGAGACAGGGTCTCGCTAAATTATGCAGACTGCCTCTGGTCTCAAACTTGTGATCCTCCTGCCTCTGTCTCCTGAGTTGCTGGGATTACAGGTGTGTGCCACTGCACCCTGCTCAAGCCAAAGAATATTAAAGTATAAGTATAAATAAAAAGCAAAGGCTTATTACTGTAAGTAAATGGTGAAATTTTTTATTAACATTTAACAATAAAATGATCACTTTCTGAAAACATTAGAAAGTTATTTTTAATCAGTGATTTGATGTTTAAGAGAATTTCTGGAGTTGTAAACACATAGCAAAGTAAAACCCAGAAGTCATGCACTAAACTAGAATTGTAAGCTAAAAATATTTTCTATGTTATGGTTTGTATCTGAAATGGCCTCAACAGACTCACGGTTGTGTGCATGGTCCCCAGCTGGTGGCACTGTTATGAGAGGCTATGGAACTTTGAGAGGTGGAACCTCACTGGGTAGAGGAGGGCAGTTGGAGCAGGGTTTTGAAGGTTAGCTTCCCCCAGTTCCAGCCTGATTCTCTTTCCTGGTCCACCACTACATGAAGAGCTGTCCTCTGCCACAGGGTCCTGCCACCATGGACTGAGTTCCTCAACAGTGCTTACTCTACCACTGTAGACTAAGCCTCTGAAACTGTGAGCCAAAATAAACTTTTCCTTTCTAAGTTGTCTCTGTCAGATATTTTGTTTACACAGATGCAAAAGCTTACTAATACAGAGCTAAAAATATTCTCTGGTTCTAGAAAGTCTCCTTAATATGCCTAACAATTCTAAAATGGCTTAAAGAAAGCAAAATCCAATTAAGAATAGTCATGGCTCTGGGCCAGGCAATTTGGGGAAGACTTGTGATCCCAGTGACAAGGAGTGGGGGTGGGGAGGGGTGGTGGCAGAAAGAGTACAAGTTTGAGATCAGAGGGAACCTGTACAACTTAGCAAAACCCTGTCTCAAAATAAAAAATAAATGGGCTTGGAGTACAGTCCAGTGGTAGAGCATTTATAAAGTACATGAGACCCTGGGTTCAAAACCTAAGTATAAATAAACAAACAACAACAACAAAAAAAAAACCTCTTGTTAACTCAACTTGTTTGCCAAAAGGAAATCAGTGACTCATTCACTGTATAAATGAGTGGGTGAAATAAGTACAGTATGAGTTTAAAGCTTTCTATATTCAATAAAAATTTTACTTTCTCAAGCCTGATTCCTTGAAATGAGTCTAATTTATTTCAGGCTATTTAAGCATGTTATTCTAACAGACAAATTCTCATAAACAGTAGGAGAAACAAATAATACATCAATACTTTACATTTTCCTATTTGAATGGATGAACACAGTACTATTGTTACTATTTCTACACTTAAGTATAGATCTCATAAAATACATACAAGATCTACATGAGAAAAATTATAAAATTCTGATGAAAGATATCAAAGAATGACTATATAAATGTAGATATATCATGCTCATGGATAAGACTCAAGATTGTCAAAATATCAGTTCTTTCCAATTTGATCTATACAATTTAATCCAAGCCCAATCAAAATCCCTCCAAAAATGCACATAATTAAGTGAAAGAAGCTAATCTAAAAAGGTTATAGAACATAAGAATCCAACTATATGATAGTCTGGAAAAGGCAAAACAAGAGACAGGAAAAGATTTCATGTTTTCCAGGAGTTAGTGGGTAGGAAGAGATTAATAAGCAGATCACAGGGGATTTTTAGAGTAGTGAAACTACCCTATATGATACAACCAATGGTGGATAAAAGTCACTATACATTTGTCAATACCCACAGAATGTACACTAAGAGTGAGCCCTAATGTAAACAATGGACTGGGGCTAACAATGATGTGTCAACATAGGTTCACCTATTGTAACAGATATACCACTCTGGTAGTGTATTTTGATAGTGGTTGTACATTTGGGGATACAGGAGGTATATAGGAAATGTTTGTGTCTTCTACTTAACTTTGCTATGGACCTAAAAGTGCTCTGATTAAAGAACCTCCCCCACCAAAACATGGCAGGCTAGATCTAGCCAGTGAGCCATAATTTGAATCCTGACCTACAACAGGTCATCTGTTGAAAGAATAAATGAAAGAATAGCAAAGTGTGTTCAGGTGCTATTGCTGCATAACAAATCATTCCAAGACCAAAAAAAAGTGACTATTTCTAAATCAAACAACATACATTACCTGAGCACCAACCAGGCACCAACAGCATGAGAAATGCAAGAAGAATTTATAAAAAGTGGTCTTTTGGACTGGGTGTGGTGGTGCATGCCTGTAATTCCAGTACTGGGGAGGCAGAGGCAGGAGCATTGCAACTTTGAGCCCAGTTAGGGAACACAGGGAGTTCAAGGCCAGCATGGGATACATAGTAAGACACGGTCTCAAAACAAAAACAGAACAAGTATATCTTTTCTCTCTAGAATCTTATGATCTAGTTGAGACTAAATGAATAATAAGATACTAAAACAAGAAATCAAGAATACTTTGACAGAATATTAGAAATATCAAAAGTAGGAACAAAATTAATTGCCAAATACACAATATAATACTATGTAGCTAGTAAGAACTCAAAAAAGAGGGAGATGATTTTTGGGAAATGCAATGTAAAAATACCATGAGTAGAAATAGTTCCAAATATATAAATTGGCTTTAGTCATCATTTATACACACCTGTATTATTAATGTGCATGAAAGTTTAAAAAGTGTCACAAAACATAAGTAATTTAAGAAATACAGGGAGCTTAGTATTCCAGAAAAACACAAAAAGAATTATCTCTAACATTCAAAAACATACCTCTGTGTACAAATTAATGATAATTTATTGTGGTGTCATAAGCAGATAGAACTACCAAATACTGGAAATTCTATAAGAATTAAAATAGTATGGCCACATGGGAACAAGACAGGCTAAGCAAGCCAAACAACATTCTTAAAAATCATTATTAATGATATCTTGAAAAGTGCACATAAAGTATCTATGCCAAAGAGAGAATAAATTCCACATAAAGCCAATAAATGGATATTCCAGCATTATATATTAGGAGAGAAAACATTACAAGTAGAGTTATTCATATAAGATTTTATTTTTGTGTTACTAGTCAGATTTTAATGTCATATTCAAAATAAAAGAAAAATAAGCATTTAGCCATAGAAAGGTATATCATTAAGATAAATATGAAGAAGTATGATCACAAGATATACCAGTTTGAAACTGTGTTAAGCTTAGTACTTGAAGCACTATTAACCCTTAACTTTAATTTATTACCCTTTTAAGTGCTATCACCAAATCCACACAAAGTAAATATAAGAGGTTTAAGCCTCCTGTTCATTTTATGGGTATCTCAGAGAACTTTCTTTTGCAGTAAAAAACAAAAAAAAAAAATTTAATAGACAAATGTTAACTTTATCTTTAAAAAAATAAAAATAGTCTATGCTATGGTGGGGATGTTCTGGTAGTTTTTGGTTTATTTAGCTTGTTTGTTTTGGAGTTAGTTTTTTTGGGGGGTGCAGTACTACAGAGTTGAACCCATTAGGGCCTCACACATGCTAGGTACTCCAGCACTGAGCAACAACCCCAGTTCTCTTTTTATTTTTTTTTTATTTTGAGACAGGGTCTTGCTATGTTGTATAAGCTGCCTCTGGCCTCAAACTTGTGAACCTCATGGCTCAGCCTCCCAAGTTAAGTAGGATTACAGGTATGTGCCATAACATCCAGCTTATGCTATGGTTTGAATGCGGTTTGTCTCCCAAGGGTTCAGGTGTTGGGACTTGGTCCTCAGTCAAGAAGCATAAACGCGGTGGGACCTTTGCAAGGCAAAGTCCTTAGCTCACTAGACACTGCCTTCAGATGGGATTAAAACAGATCTCATTGAGCACAAGTTAGTTCTAGACACAGTAAGTTGTTGTAAAAGCCTGAGCCTGACAGCTGAATCTCTCTGGCTTCATGTTTGACCATGTGATTATCAGTGTCTCTCTCTCATGTGCTCCTACCATTGTGATCCACTTTTAGGCCTTCAGCCGAGAAAAGCTGATACTAGCCATGCCCTTGAACCTCCAGAACTGAGTTAAATAAACTCTTTTCTGTATAAAGGTATCCAGCAAACTGATGCCTGAAAGTACTGAAACACATTCACAATTCCCTTTCTAATTAACTACACTGCCTAAATTTATGCCACATAAAACAATTTCAAATAGGTCTCTTTCATATAATTATGGATGAAGCTATGAGACTCATTCCACTGAAAAAGTTCAAAATCATCAAAAGTTCAACAAAATATACACATTAGAAAGCAATATGGTAGGAAACTGTCATACAGAAGAAATAAGACAGAAATAGTTTTAATTTACTTAAATTTGAAATATCATGGTAAAAAATGAAAGAATAATTCATACCCCCACCTCAATTCAATATTTGTGGGTGTTTTGCAATAATGCTAGCCTAACCCTTTCATGTCTCTCCCTTCCCCTGTTCCAGCTTTGTGTCTTTTTACTTTTTTAATAATTTATTGTTTAAAAAGTCCCCTATAATCAAGCACATTAATACGTGAACCGAACAACAAATGATGCTAAGAAAGATAAAGATTATTTATTGTCCTATAAATTCAGCTAGGGGCTGGGATTTAGCTCAGTGGGTAGAGCGCTGCGCTGCAGTCTCTGAGGTCCTGAGTTCAATTCCCAGCACCACAAAAAATGGGAGAAGGGCCTGGCAATCCACTCCCAAGGCAATCCCGAAACAGTCAGCCATTGAAAACCCTATGAGGGTCACTATGAGTCGGATACCGACTCGACGGCACCTAACAACAACAACAACAACAAGTTCAGCTCAGGTAAATCTACCAAATGATTTCCGAATAGTACATTAAAAGGATCATTCACAACCAAGCAAAGTGGCACATACCTGTAATCCCAGCAACTCTGGAGTCAGAGGCAGGAGGATCACAGGCTTGAGGCCAGAGGAAGGCTGCGTAAGTTAGTGAGACCTTGTCTCAAGATAAACAATAAAAAAGGGGTTAGGGATGCAGCTTAGTGGTAGAGTGCATGCAAAAAGTATGCATATACTGAGTTCAGCCCCCAGTATCAAAAAAACAAACAAAAAATCATTCATCTTGACCAAGTGAGACTTATCCCTGGGATGGAAGAATGGTTCTACATATGCTAATCAACAAATATGATACATCATATCAACAAAATGAAGGACAAAACTCTATGATAATATAAGAAGATACAGAAAAATCAGACTCAATATCCTTTCATAATAAAAAAAAAATCAAGAAATTAGGTATACAAGGAATGTACTTCAACACAACAAAAGCCATATATGAGAATTACACAACAAACATCAATATACTAACATATAAAGCCCTAAAGAAGCTATCAAAAAATTATGAGAACTGAGAAACAAATTCAGGGAAATTGCAGGAATCAAAAGCAACATATAGCAATCAGTAGCATTTCTACACACTAACAAAGAGTTATCTAAAAAAAGAAATGAAGAAAGTAATTCAATTAACAATAGCTACAAAAAATAAAATGCTCAGGAACAAGTTTAACCAAGGAGGCGCAAGTATACTGAAAACATAGGGAAAAAATGTTCCAGGACATTGGACTGGGCTTGTTTTGTTTTGTTGTTTTGTTTGTTTTGTTTTGTTGTTTTGTTGTTTTCTGAGACAAAGTCTCACCAAATTTGGAGCTCCTGCTGAGCTCAGCTTCTTGAATGCTGGGATTATAGGTGTACACCACCACGCCTAGCTCACCAAGTTTTTATTTGACCCCAAAGGCATAGGCAACAAAAACAAAAATAGATAAATGAGATTGCATAAAACTGAAAACCTATTGTACTACACAAAGGAAAAAATTAAGAGAAAAGTGATAATCTATGAAATGGAAGAAAATTTTTGCAAATCCTACATTTGATAAGGAGTTAATACAAAATATATAAAGAAGTCAGCTAAATAAGCCAGAAAGCAAACAACTAGATTTTAAAATGGGCAAAAAACTAAAAGCACATTCTTCAACAGACCTACAAATGGCTAGGAGGTATGTGAAAAATGTTCAGCATCACTAATCATCAAAGAAATGCAATTAAAGCCGCAATGAAATATCACTTCACATCTTTTAGAATGGCTACTACCAAAATGATGAAAGATGTGCTGGCAAGGATATAGATAAAAGAGAACCCTTGTGCAATGCTGGTGGGAATGTAAATGAATATAGCCATCTTAGAAAACAATATGAAGGCTCCTCAAAAAACTGAAACTAAAACTACCACTTGATCTCAAAATCCTACTACTGAGTGTGCACCCAAAGGAAATGAAATCTGTATGTCAAAGAGATATCTGCCTACTGTATTAGTTTCTTTGCTGGAACATTAAAACCATCTGAAGTAAACATATGGGAGGAAATATTTATTGGGGGCTTATGGTTAGAGGATTTTAGTCCAGAGAGATGAGAAGGCATGGCAAGTCCATGGCAGAAAATCTCAGGACATGGCAGAACAAGAGAAGAAAGCGATCAAAACTGCAAGCCTGGGATAAAACCCTCCAAAAGCACACCCCTAGTGACACTTCTGCCAAGCTAAATCCTACCTCCCAAAGTTCCATAACCTCCCAACACAGTGCCACCAGCTGGGGACCCAACATTCATACACATGACCTTCTGGGGGACATTTAGATCAAAACCATAACACATACCCTTGTTCATTGCAGCATTATTCATAATAGCAAAGACATAGAATCAACCTAAATGTCTATCAGTGACATATACAGTGAAAGCCATAAGGCACAGAAAAAATATATAATAGCCAGGTGCAGTGGCTCACACCTGGAATCCCAGCAGCTGCAGATGCAGGAAGATCGTGGGTTTGAGGCCAGAGGCAGCCTCTATAACTTAGTGACACCATGACTCAAAATAAAAAATGGGCTAGGAGTACAGCTCAGTGGTACAGCACTTGCAAAATATGTGCAAGGCCAAAATATGTGCAAGGCCCTCCCAAGGGAGGGAGGGAGGAAGGCAATGCTGGAGGTATCATAATACTTGACTTCAAATTATAGTACAGAGCCACAGTAACATAAACAGCACCATAGTGGCATAACAGACACATTGATAGACTAATGGAATAGAACAAAAGGTCCAGAAATAAGTCCAAGCAGCTACAGCCATCTGATCTTGGACAAAGATACCAAAAACATACATTAAAAAAGGAAGACAGACCCTTTTATCATTAGTGCTGGAAAAACTGTATGTCCACATGTAGATGCCTGAAATTAGATTATCATCTCTCATCCTTTACACTAATCAATTCAAAATAGATCAAACCCTTAATCTAATACCCCAAACTTTGAAATTACTAGAGGAAAATATGGAGGAATCCTGATCTAGGCATAGGCAATAACTTTCTGGAAAGGACTCCAATAGTTCAGAAAATAAAAGTAAGAACTAACAAATGGAATTGCATCAAATGAAAAGCCTCTGCACAGCAAAAGAAACAATAAACAGTAAAGAGACAGCCTAAAGAATAGGAGAAAACCTTTGCCAAATATTCATAGGACAGGGAGTTAATATGTTGAATATATAAGGAACTCAAAAAATTAAACAGAATAAAATATCCAATCAACAAATGGAAAATGGGAATGAACAGACACTTCTCCAATGAAGTACAAACGATCAATAAATACATGAAAAAATGCTCAACATCTTTATCCATCAGGGAAATGCAAAGCAAAACTACACTGAGGTTCCATTTCACCCTAGTCAGAATGGCTATCTTTGAGAAAATGAACAACAAATGCTGAGGAGGATCCAGGGATAAAAGGAACCCTTATACACTCTTGGTGGGAATGTAAATTGGTGTAGCCAATATAGAAATCAGTATGGCTGCTCCTCAAAAAAAACTAAAAATGGAACTACCATAACTCAGCTATATCAATCCTAAGTATATAGCCAAAAGAATCAAAGTCAGCTTACTATAGATATATCTGCACACCCTCGTTTACTACAGCACCATTCACAAAAGCCAAACTATTTAATTAGCCTAAGTTTCCACTGCCTGCAGCCATAGCCCTGTGGCATCCGATCCCATCAGATCTCGGAAGCTAAGCAGGGTCAGGCCTGGTTAGTACCTGGATGGGAGACCGCCTAGGAACACCAGAAGCTGTAGGCTTGGGAGAAGGACCTGGCAAACCCCTCCCAAAAATCAGTCTGCCACTGAAAACCCTATGAACAGCAGAGAAGCACTGACAATAGTGTTTCCTGTTATACAGAGGGTCATTATGAGTTGGATACCGACTTGACAGCACCTAACAACAACAACAAGTTTCCACTGACAGACGAATGGATAAAGAAAATGTGGTATACATGCATAGTGAAGTTTTACTCAGCCATAAAGAAGAATGAAATTAAAGTGTTTGCAGGAAAATGGATGGAACTGGAAATCACCATGTTTAGTGAAATAAGTCAGTCAACAAACACAGGTACTACATGGAAGCTACTAAAAAAAAAGGACATGAAAATAAAATAAAAGATAAAAGGGGATTACTAGGGATGTAGAAGGGAAAACAAAAAGAAGAAAAGAAGAAAAGGAAGACAAAAAAGAAAAGGAGTAAGAAAGAGTAATTGTTGTTAGGTGCCAACGAGTTGAGTCCAACTCACAATGACCCTATGTACAACAGAATGAAACATTCCCCAACACTGTGCCATGGCCCACATTTTGTCAGTGCTTCTCTGCTATCCACAAAGTTTATGATGGATGTGTGTTTGGGGGATTGTTCAGGGAGTGGTCTGCCCATACCTTCTCCCATTTTTGCAGTTCTGGGGATTGAACCTAGGGCCTCAGAGAATGCCAAGGAAGTACTCTACTGAGCTAAACCCCAGTACTAAGAGTCATAGAGGAGGTAAATATGATCAAAGTATATTAAACACAATCATAGGAACGTCATAATGAAACTCCTTGTTAGAAAGGAGAGAGAGAGAGAGAGAGAGTGAGAGAGAGAGAGAGAGAGAGAATAAGAAGGAGGAGGAGCAGGAGGAGGAGAAGGAGAAAGAAGAAAGGAAGGGGAAAAAATGTGGTTGGTGTACAGATACAATGAGATACTATTCAGCCTTAAAGAAGGAAGTCCTGTCATTTTTGACAATATGATGAACCTTGTTGTTGTTGTTGTTAGGTGCCGTTGAGTTGGTATCCGACTCATAGCAACCCTCAGGGTTTTCAATGGCTGACTGTTTCGGGATTGCCTTGGGAGTGGATTGCCAGGCCCTTCTCCCATTTTTGCAGTGCTGGGAATTGAACTCGGGTCCTCAGAGACTGCAGTGCAGTGCTCTACCAACTGAGCTAAATCCCAGCCCATGATAAACCTAGAGGACTTATATTAAATGAAATATACCAAACAAAGAAAGACAAATACTCCATGATCCCACTTATACATGAAATCTAAAAATAGTCAATCACTGAAGAGCAGAGAGTAGAATGGGATTGTGGGGTGTGGGGTGCAAGATTAGGGAGATGTTGATCAAAGAATCATTATTTCAGTTAGATAAGAGGAATGAGTTCTAGAGACCTACTGTACAATACAGTGACTACAGTTAATGACAATGTATCATATACCTGAAATAGCTAAGGGAGTAGGTTATGATGCCCTCACCACAAATGGATGATAAATAATTGAGGTAACACCTATATTAATGCCTTGACTTACCTTTTTCACAATGTATACATTTCCAAAACACCATGTTGTACACCATAAATATATACAACTTTTATTTGTCAATTATAAAATAAAATATTTTTTAAATTATTACAAAAATCTTACAAATAATTAAGATATGGTGGTATTTAAAATGAAAGTTTACCTACCTTGGCTTCCGAAATACTAAACTATATTGTTGGCAAGCCAGACCCACGGTAGGAGTATAAACAATAGGCATGAATTTTTCAATGTTGGATATTAGCACTTTATAAAAGAGTTTTTCATTTCTATCTTGAAGATCCATTAAAAGAAGATACCTGGGGAAATAGGGCATAATTAGATAACAAAGTCAGGAAATAGCTGCTAAGAAATCTAATTAGACATTTTTCAACCCAGTAAAAAGTACTCTTTTAGGTCACATAGAAAATAATTAATCCAGGCATGGTGTTGCTGGCCTGTAATTCCAGCACTGAGGAGACTGAGGCAGAAGAATCACAGGTTTCAAAAAGGGGGATATAGCTCAGTGGGGGGATATAGCTCAGCACTAGAGCTCTTTTCTAACATGCACAAAGCCTGAGTTAAATTCTGAGCAACACACACACACACAAACACAAACCTAATGAAAGAAAAAAAAGAAAAGAAAACAAGAATTTAGGCCAGGTATAAGGCTACAAGCTTGTAATCCCACCATTCAGAAAGCTGAGGCAAGAGGATCACCAGTTTGAGGTTAGCCTGGGAGACAAAACAAACAGAAAACAACAACAACAAAAGATATTTGAAATATTCCTAAACACCTCAAAGCATGAAAAAACAAACATAATTACTGTCATTAAAACATTATAATCATTGCTTAAATAACATCATTTTAGTCAATACTAGAAGAGACTTTTCTGTATTATAAAATGAAAAATAAAAATATCGCTATATAGTTAAAACATTAACTACATAGACTTCATCCTTCAACTTGCAGTACTGAATAACCAAGAGAAATGACAACAAAGAAATGAATAGGAAAATGTACCATTTGCCTTAAAAAAATCTAAAGTAGGCAAGCTCAAAAGACTGTTCTTACTATTTGTATTTAATAGCCTTTTCCTGTCTGCAGGCATTTCTGATTCAGAGCTATTTTTATAAACATGAACTTTTTCATGTTACCTGTCACCTTCAATAGTATATAGAATGAAACTCTGCTTGGTACAACTGCAAAGAATCTTGCAAAACTTAATAACTTTACTGGTCTTTTTAGACTATTTCCTGAATGAATTAGGTATCAGTTGAGTGTGTCCTCAAAGAAGCATGTGCTGGAAGCTTGATCCCCAGTATGACAATGTGAAAAGTGCTGGGAACTTAAGAGGTGGGGCCTAATAAAAGCTAGTTAGGTCATTAGGGAGGCTGTCCTTAGAAGAAACTAATATAGTTCTCCTGGGATCCTGTTAGTTTCCTTGAAAGGGAATTGTTATAAAAATCATGACTAGTTCCTCTCTGCTTTCTGGTTGCTGGCCTGATTTTTGACCTCTCTATTTCACATGCACTCTGGTCATGATACCATCTGCCATGTTATGGACACAGACAAGGTGACCCTTATCAAATGCTGAATAGATTGTTGTTGTTGTTGTTGTTGTTAGGTGCCGTTGAGTCGGTATCCGACTCATAGCGACCCCTCTGTACAACAGGGGAAACACTATTGTCAGCGCTTCTCTGCTGTGCATAGGGTTTTCAATGGCAGATTGATTTTTTGGGGGGAGGGGTTTGCCAGGTCCTTCTCCCAAGCCTACAGCTTCTGGTGTTCCCAGGCAGTCTCCCATCCAGGTGCTAACCAGGCCCGACCCTGCTTAGCTTCCGAGATCTGATGGGATCGGATGCCACAAGGCTATGGCTGCAGGCACTGAATAGATAGGGCTGCTCAATATTAGACTATAAGCCCTCTCTATTCTTTATAAAGAATTCAGCCTCTGATATTGTTTCAGCAACAGAAACTCTGTAATATATTTCCATTTTTAGAATAGTTGAAAATGCACGGAAGTAGGAGTGAGAGATCAGTGGATTTTAACATTTGGACAATTAGAAAGACATAACCCACAAAACAAACATTTGGAAAAAAGATGAGATTAATTTTAGACAGGCTTAAGTTGGTTTAATAATGTGAAAGTCATCATTGCTAAATCAATAGTCGATTGTTAGACCTTACTTATCAGAACATGTGGCAAAAGTGTGGCAATGACCCCACACTCACTGATTTTATTTTATACTACTCCCTCACCAACCTGAAACAGCTGGCTTAATAGTACAGTGGAATATCCTTTGCAGACTCTGTTATAGTACTAATAAGGTGGAAATACCTTGCAATGCTATTGCAAGGTTCTCCATGAGGCTGTATATGCTCTGAATCAGCACCCAATATATGATGCTATTTCTCCAATAGCCAGGATTCACAGGTCCAGGAATCAATGAGTAGAATGGAAATGGCACCCATTACTAACAATCCTACTGACCTACTAGCAGAATTTCTGCTTCCTGTCCCCAAGACTTTATGCTCTGCTTGCCTAGAGGTCTTAGTTACAAAGGGAAAAACGTTTCCACCAAGAGACACAATATTAAATCCACTGGACTAGAAGTTGAGACTGACACCTAGCCTCTTTGGGCACCTCTTGCCTCTGAATCAAAAGACAAAGAAAGGACTTACTAGCTGAGAGGGAGGGATTGATCCTGACTACCAAGAAGAAATTGGACCTTTGGACATAAAGAACAGTATATCTGGAATACAGGAGATCCCTAGGGTGCTGCTTAGTATTATCATGCCTTGTAATTAGTCAATGACACTCCAAGCCAATTCAGCAAGGACTACTAAAGTCCCATACCATTCAAAATTGTAAGTTTGAGTCAATCCACCATATAAAAACCACAGCCAATCTGGGCACTTGTCAAGGGAAAAGAAAATATGGAATGGGTGGATCATGGAAGGAGTTATAAATACCAATTATGACCACATGATCAATTTTAGAAACAATGACTCTAATTGTCATTGGTATTTCCTCCCTCTTTTTTTATGAATATGCTTGTGTGTGTGTATATGTGTGTGTGTGTATTTATACATATTTATATATAAATACAAATGTGTATATATACATATATACTTTCATATATGTAAATATATAAATAAATAAGAGCAAATAGTTTTCTTCTCTCTCTTATCAGATAACACAAGATGCACTGACCCGATAACATACTATTTAAATATGCTAACGTTACGCCATAAAATTTAAGTTAAGGGGTACTAAGGAGAAGTATAAACATCATCCAAGCATTATGCACATTCTAGGAAAAGAGTGCTACAGGTGCTGGAGGCTTGGGAGAAGGACCTGCAACCCACGCCCAAAAACCAATCAGCCACTGAAAACCTTATGAATAGCAGAGAAGCAGGACAATAATGTTTCATCTGTTGTACATAGGGTCACTGAGTTGGACACCTACTGGACGGCACCTGGAAACCACAAGGCAGGAAAAGAGTTGGCATATTTTTAGTTATAATCGGGATAGGTGTAACACGTTAGGTGGATGCATGATCTTGTTATCTTTATTCAGCAATTAGTTATAGTTTAAGAAGATGATGTGGGCATATCCTAATCCATTTGGGCTGTTGTAACTAAATACCATAGACCAGATAGCTTATAAACAACAGAAATTTATTTCTCACAGTTCTGAAGGCTATAAGGCTGAGATGATGGGGCCAGCATGGGTAGGTTCTGATGAGGGCCCTGCCCTCTTCTAGTCTTCAGATAGGTGATTTTTCATTGTATCCCCATTTGGTAGAAGATAGAGGGAGCTAGCTATCTGGCCTCTTCTTATAAGAGCATTAATCCCATTCATGAGGGCTCGGCTCTGATAATGTAATCACCTCCCAAAGAACCCATCTCCAAATACAATCAAACTGGGGATTAGATTTCAAACTATAAGCTTAGAGCTGGGCACTGTGGTGAATGGCTGTAATTCTAGTGACTAGGGAGGCTGAGGCAGGAGGATCACAAATTTGAAGCCAGAGGCAGCCTGAGCAGCTTAGTCTATAAAAAAATGGGCTGGAGGTACAACTTAGTCACCACTCTGGGTACTCTGGGTTCAATATCCTATTACCACAAATAAGAACTACACACACACACACACACACACACACACACACACACACACACGTTTGCAAGGGCAGGGAGGCAAACATGTAGTCCATAACAGACAGGGTTTATAGATATTTGGTCAAATCCTACTCTGGATGTTTCCACAAAGGTGTTTTCTGGATAAAATTAATCCTTAAATTGTAGACTCTGAGTAGACTATTCTGAATGGAGTAAGCCTCATCCAATCAGTTGAACGCCTTAACATTACAAAGACTGACCTCTCTTCTACCAAGAAAAGAATTCTGTCAGCACATTGCCTTTAGATTCAAACTGAAAATCTTCCCTGGGTCTGCAGCCAGACAGCCTACCTGCAGATTTTGGCTTTAGCAAGCCTCCTTCTCTCTCAGTCTGTGTCTGTCTATCTGTCTCTGTCTCTGTCTCTGTCTGTCTCTCTCTCTCTCTCTCTCTCTCTCTCTCTCTCTCTCTCTCTCTCTGTGTGTGTGTGTGTGTGTGTGTGTGTGTGTGTGTGTGTGTTCCATATACATATTTTTCCTTTTTTTACACATACATGTCCTATTGATTCTGTTTCTCTGGAGAACCCTAATTAACACCACTATTTACTGGTTATTGAGTTATCTACCTCTTTTTAGGGCTGGGATTTAGCTCAGTTGGTAGAACACTGTGCTATAGTCTCTGAGGTCCTGAGTTCGGTTCCCAGCACCACAAAAATGGGAGAAGGACCTGGCAATCCACTCCCAAGGCAATCCCGAAACAGTCAGCCATTGAAAACCCTATGAGGGTCACTGTGAGTGAGATACTGACTCGATGGCACCTAACAACAACCTCTTTTTAACATCCATAATAACAGTCTCAAATAGCTGTTATTCTAGTCCACAGATGAATAAAACTGAGGTTTACAGAATCTCAGTCCCTTAGTAAAAAAGGGTGGAGCTAAAAACAAAGGCAGATAAGGTGGCCACAGCAGTGGCTGTAGTGATTTGCTCAAGGACCCACTGTTAGTGAGACAGAGACAGAATTTCACCTTGAAGCTAAATAATTCCAAAGGTAGAGAACAATGTTAACTTCATCCATATGTAAACACTGAATTCGAGACAAAGTAAGTGACTTAAATTTGCAATAGTGTTGGAACCAAACTTGGAGGCTGAAAAATTGTACTTTGCCAACAATGTATTTAAAAGTCTGACTAATAACCATTCTCCCCCACATATCTATCAGCTTGTTGTGCTATAGGGGCTTCTGTGTTGCTGTGATGCTGAAAGCTATGCCATCGGTATTTCAGATACCAACAGGGCCACCCATAGTGGACAGGTTTCCGTTGACCTTCCTGACTAAGACAGAGTAGGGAGAAGAATGCAGCAGCCCACACTCAATATAATTACCCATTGAAAATTCTATGAATAGCATAGAAGCACTGTCAAATATAATGCTGGAAAATGAGCCCCAAAGCTGAAAAGCATTCAAGAAACAACTAGGGAAGAGTTGCCTACTCAAAGTAGAGTCTACCTTAATGATAGGAATGGAGTAAAGTACCTAGGACCTCCTTTTGCTGATCTGTCATGACTCAAAATGAGAAGAAACACAGTGGCTGCAGCATTGGACTCAAACATAAAAAGATCGTGAGCATGGCACAGTGCTGGGTAGCATTTCATGCTGTTGTACATAAGGTTGCTATGGGTTGGATCCTACTCAACCACACTCAAGAACAACAAAAGCCATTTTAGCTTATTTTGCTCTGTTTATGATGACATTTTCTCATAATTTGCTTTATTGTAACATCTTTATCAAAAGAGAAAGATGGTTGCTCTGAGAGTACTATTTAGAAAAATTTTTTATTTTATTCAAAAGCTCCTAGAGAGACTAAATGCTTTTAAAAAAAAATCGTTGTACTTAGCCGGGCACAGCGGCACATGTCTATAATCCCAGCGGCTCCAGAGGCAGAGGCAGGAGGATCTCAAGTTCAAGACCAGAGGCAATCTGAGTAACTTAGCGAGACCCTGTCTCAAAAAATGTAAAAAAAATGGGCTGAGGGTGCAGCTCAGTGGTCCAGCACTTGCAGAGCATGCAAACTCGAGGCCCTGCGTTCAACCCCCAGTACCAACAATAACAAAAAAAAATCATTGTAGTTATATGTAAATTCTCCTCAAAGTTATCCTTTCCAAATCAGGAAATATTTTTGCTTACACTTCCAAAAAATTCTAGTCAACTAGACAATTACTTAAATGAAATATAAAAACCATGTTCATTAATGTGTACCTGTCAAAGTCAGAGTTCAGACGCTCAAAATTTTTAACTACCCTGAGGACCTGGACGTCCTGACTGATGAAGCAAGGCGGTAACAATCCATGAATGTTCAATTGCTGTCTTTCTTCCAGAGTAAAAGCCAAGTCCTACAAGGAAAGAAAAATACAATGACTTGAAGGAAGAAAGACAAAATTCATACACACAAACACAAAAATGAAATCCAACAAGGGTATATTATGAAAAATCAGAAGATCTAGCCAGGCACTGTGGCACATGCCTTCAATCTCTATAGCTTGGGAGGCTGAGGTAGAAGGGTCCCAAGTTCACAGCCAGAGGCAGTCTGCACAACTTAGGAAATAAATAAGTAAAGGAAAAGGGGGCTAGAGGTGCAGCTCAGAGGTACACTTGACTAGCATGTTT
Source organism: Pedetes capensis (assembly GCA_007922755.1). NCBI lineage: Eukaryota > Metazoa > Chordata > Mammalia > Rodentia > Pedetidae > Pedetes > Pedetes capensis. Next base: position 17,406 of record VMDO01008513.1, read on the forward strand.
GAGGCCCCTGGACTGAACCCCTAAGTACTGCAAAAAATAAGTGAAATAAAATGAAATAAACCAAATAGATAAATAAACCAAATAGATAAAATTTAATTTAAAAGAATCAGAATATCTGTTTTCACTCAAAGCATGGCCATGCAAGTGTGAATAAATCATTTCAGTTTCCTTGTCTAGAAAAATTAGAATACTTTATTTTCAGAACTGTAACTCAAATGTTAAAATGAAATTTGAGGATGGATAGTAGAAAACTATTTGAAGACATAAAAGTGAAAGAAGATAATAATCAATGTCAGTAAATATAAAAATGAATATTAATTATAAAATATTTAAAAATTATGAACATAAGTAGGTCAGCTGACACTTACTGTGCTTCCTCTCTTAAAATTAGTCAGGAAATGGCTTTGATTCTGAGGACTTGTTCCAACACTCCTGTCTCAAATTCTCTCCTACTATTGTATGGACTCCTAGCTAGAAAAAACATCCCCCCATTGCCTAAACACACTATACCCTTTTATTCTTCCATGCATGACACCATGGTCAAATGTCTTTCTTTCCTGCTCCTCTGCCCTTCGAGCCTTATAGCAAATGCTCCCTCCTCTCTAAATCTTTTCCAGACTCACCTACTCATCCACTACAGCCCTATTATTATACCTGCTATCTGTTTACATGAACACTAGTTGTATAAAATAACAATTAACAAGAAACTATGGAGCTCAAAAACAAGCAAACAAAATAGAAATAATGGATTGATACAAAAGCCAGAATAGACCTAAGAGATTTGCTAGGGTATAATATGGGAAGTAATATCAAAGAAGCCCCGGCAGTCATTAGTGGGAGAATGAATGGTCTGGTAGAATTGGAGAAGGTGTTCCTCTAGAGAGGATTCCCACTGGAGATACTGAACCCCAATACGCTTCTTCAAATGGACAGTATTGCTATTTCTTTGGTTCCAACAGAAATGCTGATGTGATATGATAGTTTTATGTGCCTCCAAAAATGATACGTTGCCCTCAAAGCAAAGGCATTAGGAGGTGGGGCCTTTGTGAGATGATTAGGTCATGAGGGCTCTCTGCTCTCATGAATAGGATTAGTGTCCTTATAAAAGTAACACCAGAGATCTTGTTTGTCTCTTCTGCTATATGAGGGCCCAGCAAGAAGATGATGAACCAGGAAGTAGGCTCCTCAGCAGACACTGAAGGGAGGGCATCTTGACCTTAGGCTTCCCAGCCTTCAAAACTGTAAGAAATAAATTTCTTTGGTTTAAAAACCAGCAAGTCCATGGTATTCTACTATAGAATCCCAAAAGGACTAAGTGAGGCAGGTTGACACATTGTGAACACTGCTACTTCTAGACAACTTGGATGGGCAGGAGCACATTCACTAACTGCAATGAGTAGTTTCTGCAGCCTTCTGCTCTGTCCCTAAAAGTTCCTACAATGATAGAATGATGACTCCTGCATCAAGGTGAAACATATTAGTTGTGAGAGAAGAACAAGCAGTTTGGTTCATCCCAGAGGGAAATGACAGATCCTGATTGGCAAGAACATATCCAGCCCCAGGATGTTTGTGCAAGAGGTCAACAGATGAACAACCTTCTCCTTCTTCTAATTTTTGATGTGAACAGATTTATTAATTCATGTCCTCCATGAAAGGTTTATGTTTAAATAGCCTCCCAGGTCAAGAGGGTGGACTCAAGATAGACAAATAGATTTGTCCACTGAATAATCTCCTGGTGGGGCTTTCTGAGTTGCCGGCAAAAGCTAACTGGGACCAATGGCTCCAGAAATCCCAGTGCAAGAAACTATCCACAACCTTGAATTTTCATAAGATCTCCCAAGTGTTATTATTCCAGTTGACATCTAGTTCCCAACAAGTTTTTCTCTACCAGCTGTTATTTTCATAGCTGGAAAAGCCCCTATTGTTTCATGAGCAGTTGGTGGTGCTCCAAAGTTCCACTATGTGTGGACAGTGGACAGTGGCAGGATGGTCCTTCTCCAAAAGGATAATCCAGGGCATCTAAATGTATCTGGTTCAGTTATCCTTCCTGGACTCCTACAAAAAGGCAGGCCAGTACAGTCTACAGTCGTTTGCCTAGGAGATACCTATGGTATTGCCTGCCATAGACACTTCTATTTGTGCTTTATATCCCCACACACAATGCAAATTCAATGAGGTCAAGGAATTTTGTCTGTATTCTTCATTGCTTTCTCTCTAGTGGTTAGAACAGTGCCTGATATAGTTAGAACTCAGTAATTTATTGCATACACAAAATAAAAATTTTAATATTCAATTTTAGGAACATTTAAACTTTTTTAAAAACTATAAAACTGCTGCTTAAGAAGCTGACTACCATATTCATTCTGATAAAATTACTTTTAAAATTTAAAGTAACCAGAAAGGAATATTTGTGTGAAAAAGTAATCTATAAAATGGAAAACATACTTCACTTGCTGGAGATACTGGGAAGACTAATCAATTAAAAGAAAATGTCAGGCTGAGTGCTGTGACACATGCCTGTAATCCCAGCACCATGGGAGGTGGAGGCAGAAGACTTGCAAGTTTTAGGCCAGAGGCAGCCTATGTAACTTAGACTCTGTCTCAAGATTAAAAAAAAAAAAAAAAAAATTGAAAAGGGGTTGGAGGTGCAGCTCCGCAGAAGAGCACTTGCAAAGTATATGCAAGGCCCTAGATTCAAACCCCCCAGTACTATAAATTACAAATAATCAATAGTTCTTTTTATTTCATCAAATAAGTCTATGGAATAAAACAAAATTAGAAACACCAATATATTGGGGAAAAGGAGAAGAAAACTCAGTAGACTTTTCTCTAACTACAAAATGAAAAATAGGTGGAAAGACTAAGCTAAAGTCTCAAGAATATATAAAGGTATGAGAAGATGTAAACAGAAGTTTACCTGATGTCAGGAAGATATTAGCCGAGAATTGGCAGAGAATATCAGAGAGATGTCTATCAGTGTTTTATTGACTATGTAAAGGCATTTGTGAGGATCATAACAAATTACAGATAACACTACACAAAATGGGAATACCAGAGCACCTAATTGTACTCATGAGGAATCTGTACATGAACCAGGAGGCAGTTGTTCAAATAGAACAAGGAAACACTGCCTGGTTTAGAGTTGAGAAAGGTGTGCGTCAGGGCTGTATACTTTCACCATATCTCTCTCTAAATTACTGAGGTAAACTACCGAATACTATACCTTTATAATATGCCCAAGAAAATAACAATCAAAATATCAGTAGTCTGAGAATAAAGATTGTTGGCAGAAGTACTCACATATGCTCCTTCGTTCCCACTTAATAATAGCACATAAAAATCATTTACTGTTATAGTTAGCCAGTTCTTTCACATAAAATCTCCAATGTCTGGTATGAAACTATTCCTAAATCTAACACCTCTTATATATCTTTTTTATCTCTCTCTCTTTATTGGTGAATGTTGGTAGGGTACAGAATAATACAGCATTGGCTTTTTCCATTATGCAACCGTTACATCATTTTTGGTTACACTTTCATCAACTTACAAGGTTTATGGAAATTTTGACTAATATGTAATGAAACTCATATGCATATTTGGGTTAAATTCCCCTATTTCTCCCATGTACTCATGAAGTTGCATTGTTTACACTGAAATTACCCTCTCATGCTTTATCCCTCCACCTTGACTCTCCTCCCCATCTCACCTTCTGCAATCTTCACTTCCCTTAGTTCCTTCCCTCCTTCTTTCTACTATTTATATTGCTTCTGCTTCACTAATTTTAATTGTACATTTTTTATATCAACTTATGTACAGGATTTTTCTTTAAGATTCAGCTCCCACAGGAGTGAGAACATAATGGTATTTCTCTTTTTGAGCTTATGTTCATTCGCTTAAGATGATATTCTCAAGTTCTACCCATTTTGCTGCAAATGACATTATTTCATTTTTTGTTACTGAGTAGTATTCCATTATGTACATGTACCATAATTATTTTATCCATTCTTTTGTTGACGGGCATCATGGTTGGTTCCGTATCCTTGTTATTGTGAAAAGTGCTGTACTGACTATGGAGATGCAAGTATCTCTGTGGTATGATGACTTTTCTCCCTTCGGATATATTCCCAGTAGTGGTATGTTGTTATTGTTATTGTTAGGTGTCCTCGAGTCAAATTGGACTCATAGCGACCATATGTACAGCAGATCAAAACACTTCCTGATTCTGTGCCAGGTACACAATCATCTTTATGTTTAAGCCCATTGTTGCAGACACTATGTGAATCCATCTGGTAGAGGGTTTTCCTCTTTTCCATTGACCTGCCACTCTCCCAAATCCCTGTCTTTCTCCAGGGATTGATCTCTCCTGACTACACATCTGAAATATGTAAGATGAATTCTGGCCATTCTTGCTTCCAAAGAGTACTCTGGTTGCACTTCTTCTAGAACAGATCTCTTGGTTCTTTTTGCAGTCTATGGTATATTCAATAGACATTTCTGGCACTATAACTCAAAAGCATCAATTATTTTCCTGTCTCCCTTGTTCAATGTCCAGCTTTCACAACCATATGATGCGACTGCAAATACCATGGCATGAGTCAGGCACACCTTCATCTTCAATATGACATCTTTACTTTTCAATATTCTAAAGAGATCTTTTGCCACAACTTTTCCTAGAGCAATGTGTCTTTTGATTTCTTGACTGCCACCTCCACGGGTGTTGATTACAGAGACAAGCAAAGCAAAATCTTGGGCAACCTCAATCTTTTCTCCATTTGTTGTGAAGTTACATACTGACCCAGTCATAAGGACTTTTGTTGATGTTTAGTCGCAACCCATATTGAAGGCTATGATCTTTGATCTTCATCAGTAAATGTTTTAAATCTTGCTCACTTTCAGCAAGCAGAGTTGTGTTATCTGCATAATGCAGGTTGTTAATGAGTCTTCCTCCAGTCCTGATGCCGCATTCTTCCTCATAAAGTCCTGGTTCTCAGATTATTTGCTCTGCATTTAAACTGAAGAGATATCAGCCGGGTGCGGTGGCACACACCTGTAATCCCAGCAGCTTGGGAGGCGGAGGAAGGAGGATGGCAAGTTCGAGACCAGAGGCAGTCTATGTAACTTAGCGAGACCCTGTCTCAAAAAAGTAAAATATGGGCTGAGGGTGCAGCTTAGTGGTCCAGCACTCACAGAGCATGCAAATGCAAGGCCCTGGGTTCAACCCCCAGTACCACAAGGAAAAAAAAAAAAAAGAGAGAGCGAGATGGTGAAAGTATACAGTCCTGAAGCACACCTTTCTCAACTTTAAACCAGGTAGTATTTCCTTGTTCTATTTTAACAACTGCCTCCTGGTTCGTGTACAGATTCCTCATGAGTGCAGTTAGGTGCTCTGGTATTCCTATTTTGTGAACTGTTATCCGTAATTTGTTATGATCCACACAAATGCCTTTACATAGTCAATAAAATATAGACAGACATCTTTCTGATATTCTCTGCTAATTTTCGGCTAATATCTTCCTGACATCAGCAATGATGTCCCTGGTTCCCAGCCCTCTTCTAAATCCAGATTGATTTTCTGGTAATTCCCTGTCTATATACTGCTGCAATCACTTTTGAATGATCTTTAGTAAAATTTTGCTTTTGTGTGATATTAATGATATTGTCCAATAGTTTCCACATTCAGTTGGATCCCCTTTTTTGGGAATAGGCACAAATATGGATCTTTTCCAGTCAGTTGGCCAGGTGGCATAAACATGTTAACACCTCCAGTGCTGCATCTGTTTCTTGAAATATCTCTATTGGTATCCCATCAATTCCTAGAGCCTTGTGTTTCACCAGCTCTTTCAAGGAGTTTTCCACTTTGTTCTTCAATACCATTGGTTCCTCTTCATATTCAACCTCTTGGAATGGTTGGTCATCTACTAATTCTTTTATGTATAACAACTCTGCATATTCCTTCCACCTTCTTTTGATGGTTCCTGCATCATTTAATATTTTCCCTATAGAATCTTTCACTATTGCCACTCAAGGCTTGAATTTCTTCTTCACTTTCTTAAGCTTGAGAAACACAGAGTGTGTTCTTCCCTTCTGGTTTTCTGCCTCCAGCTCTTTGCACGTGTCATTATAATATTAAACCTGTCTACCATGGGTGACCCAGCTGGTATCTGGCATAGTTTTCAGCTTCATCGCAACACACAGCCCCCACAGTGCAGCAAACTGACAGATGTGGGGGGAAGGTAGTGGAAAAGCTAGGTCATATGGCAGTTCTATTTTTAGTTTTCTGAGGTATCTCCACATTGATTTCCAAAGCATCTTACATATCTTATGCCATGTAAATGATGTCATCTGAAAATTCTTTTGATATTTTTTCATATTACTATACAATGTTAGCCAAATTTTTAAATACATATTAAAGTACCAATTCAGGCTGCAGTTTAGCTCAGTTGGTAGAGTGCTGCTCCACACTTTCTCATGACCCAGGTTTAATCCCCAGCACTGCAAAAATAGAAGAAGGATCTGGCACCCCCACTCCCTAAACAGTGAACCACTGAAAACCCTATGAGGATTGCTATGAGTTGGATACGGACTTGATTGTACCTAACAACAAAGTACCAATTCATGTTTTAAATGACAGAGAGAGAGAGAGAGAGAGAGAGAGAGAGGGGGGGGGGAGGAAGAAAAGGAGAGAGAGAGAGAGGAAGAAAGAAAGACAGAGAAAAAAAGAAAGAGCAAGCAAGCCCTAGCCTTAGAAATCTGGGGAACTGGGCCAAGTTAATGTCCTATGATTGTTTAAAAAAATAAAAATAAAAATAAAATACAGACTATGATTGGGGTTCATAATCTATTATTACCTTTTACAGCTTAAAAAATCAATAAAATGAATAAAGAAACTTAATTAGAATCCATGAAAATGTTATAATACTATAATATGATACAATTTCATTTAAACAATTTTTATTTTTTCATATTAACAGAGGCATAGTCATAGGATATATTTTTATAGAAATTTATAAATAGGTCAGTTATATCTAAATATTGACAGTGAAGTGTTTGAAAGAATTTTTACATTAGTATTATCTTAAAGGACTATCAAAGGTTTATGAATTCAAGATATATATGCAAGTTCTAACATTCACTTGATTTCCACCAAATAGGTTATATAATTTAAAAGATTAGACATTTATACATATATTTTTTCCAGACCACATATAATTCCAATTCTCTATGGATTTTTCTCTTTTTCTGTCTTTTGAACTAGATCCGTAGACAACAGAATGGTATTTTGTTTCAAGCAAACAGGATAAATTAATCTTTTAGACTCTATGAATTAATCTATGTATATCTTCCTGAGAAGCAGAATATCAGGTAAAAATGAAAACTAAATTCCTGGCACAAGGGGCTTATATCAGAAGTTTATGTGCAAATATAACTAAGAAAGATACCTTGTCTGGTAATTTAACAGAAACTTAACAGAAAAATAAGACACGTACATTCATTGCATATTCTGTGGCAACCATCTTTAATGTTTCCAATGAATGTCAGTAGTTTGGCTTCATTTTTCCCTGAATAGTGACAAAGTAAATCAAGCTAAACCATCAAAAAAAAAAAATGACCTTTAACTCACAAGAATATTTAAGACAGACAATCTATATATGTATAATACTTATATATGTATGATAATTCCTTATCACAACAGAACTTATCAATGTAAATGTTTGAGACCCCTGTCATATTAGGGCAAAGATGGCTGTGTGTTTTGTTGAATTGGTACATCCCTAGCACTAGACTAACACCTGACACTTCACAGGCAATCAACAAAAATGGGTTAACTCGATAATTTGCTATAACTCAACATTTCTACCGTATATTTCAAAGAAGATGAGCAGAAAAGTGAATAAGGAAGATTTAAAAAACAGAGAAGCAGGTGGAAATAGACATAGATACACACACACAAAAAAAATGTTAAGAGCCAGGTACTATGGCACACACCTGTAATCCCAGCAACTTGAGAGGCTGAGGCAGGATAATTATGAGATCAAGGCCAGGGGCAGCCTGTGCACCTTAGTGACATCCTGTCTCAAAACGAAAAATGAGAAAGGGGCCGGGAGTGCAGCTCAGTGGTAGATCACCCGCCTAGCATGTATAAGGCCCTGAGTTCAACCACCCAGTATTGAAGTATTGAAACCACCCAGTATTGAAAAAAAGAAGATATACAAACCA
>VMDO01008513.1:25722-83577 GCA_007922755.1 Pedetes capensis
CTATTGTCAGTGCTTCTCTGCTGTTCATAGGGTTTTCAATGGCAGATTGATTTTTGGGAGGGGGTTGCCAGGTCCTTCTCCCAAGCCTACAGCTTCTGGTGTTCCCAGGCGGTCTCCCATCCAGGTACTAACCAGGCCTGACCCTGCTTAGCTTCCGAGATCTGATGGGATCGGATGCCACAGGGCTACCACTGCAGGCACAAACCATGTAGGAACAAGTTAATTATGACAGAACTATCAATTAGGGTTTTTTTTTGAAAATAATAAACATTAATGTAGACACATACATACAAGATAGACAAAGGTAATCAACTTGTGGATGCTTTGGGCTATACACAGAAAGACAATGAATCCCTTAAGTGTGAAGGAGAAGTACTTCCCCAACTGCTATGATAAAATCATTCCTGAAGTCATGCATATTTGACTATAAGCAAATAGTAAGGCTTAGAGTCATTCATGAATTATTATCAAATATCCTATTTCTCTTAGGTTTTTTGTTTTTTAAGTTCAGATCGTGTCTACTGTTAACCTTGATTTTACCAAGACTAAGTATCTCCCTAAGGTTATCTAGCAATTAATTAAAATCTCATGAGATTGTCAAGCTTAAACCAAATTCCAACTTTTCTGATTATATATGCCATTATACAACATAATAGCATAGACAATCAAATTAACTTTAGACTTCAATAGGAATTTACTTCCACAAATTAAAGAGTATATTTATCTTAGGATAAGATCCAAATTATTACATAGGTACCTACTAGGCCTGGCTTGATGGCACATGCCTTTAATCCCAGCACTTAGAAGGCTGAGGCAGGAGGATCAGGAATTTGAGGCCAGCCTGACCTACACAATAAGATCTACTGTCAAAAAAACAAACAGTTGGTCACTGTGGTACAAAGGTAAGACATTGTTAGGGATATGGTCCTTTTGGAGTCCTAGCACCAAAATATATTAAATAAATAAATAAATAGACCCAGACTACCAACAAACTTAAAGTACTAGAGGTCATGAGTATATGACAGATGAAGAAAGTTCCATTTCTCTGATTTCAGTGGCACCTAACAGAAAATCATGTTACTTCTCTGCGGGAGGACACCTATGTTTTATATCTTAGAACTGAATAAGTGGAGTAAAGTTTATCATACTGATTGACCAAAATTGGTGAACTAGATTTTGAATCTGATTTAACATAACACAGATAACAAGGTTCAATTATAAATTTAAGAATATGTTAACACATTAATCCCATAACTTTCTACCTTGGGTGGAAGATCTTTGCAATAGTATTATTCTGAAGTATTATCAATCATTACAGGTAAACAGGAGTCAAAATGATTTAACATCATAAATTCTTGACATACACATAATAAAAGCATAATTACTCTTGCTCAGGGATTTATTATTTCATCTTCTCTCCCTTCCCCGCTCCTCATTCTCCTGTCTCTCTCACCTGGAGGTAAGTGGGTGGGGATTGAAACCAGGGCCTCCTACTCACTAGGCAAGTGCTCTACCACTGAGCTGCACCTACAGGCCTCCTTCCTTTGTTTTCTTTTTTATTTTGAGTCAAGGTTTTGCTAAATTGTGCAGGATGCCACTGGCCTTGAACTTGAGATTATCCTACTCGGCCTCCCTAGTCTTTGGGATCACATGCCACTGCAGCCTCCATCTACCTCCCTCTTTTTTTTTTTTTTTTTTCTTTTTTCTTTTTTTGCAGTACTAGGGATTGAACCCAGGGCCTCCCGCTTGCGTGCTTTGCAAGTGCTGGACCACTGAGCTGCACCCCCAGCCCAATTTTTTACTTTTTGAAACAGGGTCTCACTAAATTACTCAGACTGCCTTGCCTGTGGTCTCAAACTTGCTATCCTGCTGCCTCTGCCCCCTGAGTTGCTGGGATTATAGGTGTGCGCCCAGCTCCATCTACCTACTCTTAACAGTAACTTTTGCCCCTGGCTTTAAATCAAGCAGGTTATACTACTTTATGTGGTCTTGTTAAATGTCAACCCATAATTTGGTCATAAATTATAGCAGACAGGCAGGCCGGGTATGGTGGCACACACCTGTAATCCCAGCGGCTCAGGAGGCAGAGGCAGGAGGATCGCAAGTTCCAGATCAGAGGTAGTCTGCGTAACTTAGCAAGACTCTGTCTCAGAAAGTAAAAAAAAAAAAAAAAAAAAAAAAAAGGGCTGGGGGCGCAGCTCAGTGGTCCAGCATTGCAAAGCATGCAGGCGTGAGGCCCTGGGTTCAACCCCCAATACCACCAAAAAAAAAAAAATATTATGGCAGGTAGGCAACACATGAAAGTCACAAATTGTTTTGTCACATCAAATTTTGCCTTTGTTCTACTGAAAATAGGCCCCAACCTGCAGAATAATAAAAAGGAAGAAGAAATATCAAATATCAACTGGCTAATTAAATTTATTTTGTTGAGGAAAAAAAGGAACTATTTAAAATTTTATACTATATAACCACAAACACTAAATAACCATAGATTTGTAAAAGTTGCCTGTCGCCAAAAAATAAAAAACTCACACTAGCTATAATGCATTAAATAAATGCATTATTTAATGCAAAAGTCTTTAAGTCAGTAATAATAATCAATAAATCACCTATCACCAGTAATAGGACTGGGGGAACAGCTGAAATCCAGTTCTAATGAAAAAAGGTGTAAAAGAGATAATCAAAATGACTAAACAGATCTCTGTGCTGACTCACGGCATTTTCAATGTACTGAATAAATAGGAAATGTCACAAGTACACACACACAAGCACAAAAGGAATACTCCAGAGGCCAACCTCACTGTAAAATAGCAGTGTGGCTACTTAGTATGTACAGAAACAAAATGATCGATTTTAAGGTATTTTCATTCAAAGAGATCTTAGGTGTTTGCACATTACTAGTGAAGAAAAAAATGAAATGTTGCCAGGATCTGAAAAGAGGTCTTTGAACAGGGTGTAAAACGAATTTCTCTTCAATAAAAAGAACACAGGTCTTTAAAAAATTAACTTACAAAAAGGCCAAATTTTAAAAATAAATAAATAAATTTAAGTAATGACTACAGTTACAGTGCCATACCTAGGACTGGGCTTTTCCACTGAGCTATGCCATGCAATGGCCTGCAGCCGTACCACTGTGGCATCCAATCCAGGATCCGGTCAGATCTCGGAAGCTAAGCAGGGTCGGGCCTGGTTTGACTTGTATAGGAGACCGCCTGGGAATGCAAGGTGCTATAGGCTTGGGAGAAGGACCTGGCAACCCACTTCCCAAAATCAATCAGCCATTGAAAACCCTATTATGAATAGTGGAGAAGCACCATCGCCTGTTGTATGTAGGGTCGCTATGAGTCGGATGCCAACTCGATGGCACCTAACAACAGTATGCCATGCAAAGTGTCCAAGGCAGAAGCCACCCAGCACGCATTCTCATACTCTAAACTGTATCACTCCAGAAACCAAGAAGCCTTGGAATCCCAGGTTGTAAAGGTGATCCCAGGCGCTCAGAGCCCATTTCTGTCGAGCTGGACCAGCAGCGTGCCTTCTCTCAACAGCAGCCTCCAGTAATTGCGACACCGAGTGGAACCTGCAAGCCGGTGGCACATCGAGGCTGACCCAGCAGCCTGCCTGCCACCCTCACAAAAGCGCTCAGTTCACACCCTCTGGGGCCACCTTCCTCAGCTGAGATCTTGGTTTGGGAGACGAGCACCCAAAAAGAATTACTAACAAGCTACATCTTTCCGTCCATTCCCAAAAGGGGATGCTGAGGTGCCCAGGCGCCAGCTCCGCCCTGCCGTCATGTCCTGGGCAGAGAACCCCGCGCCCCCTCCGTGCTGCCCGCACCAGGCCCCCACCGCGCCGGCCGCCCACCCGCACGGCCGAGGGGAGCGGGCGAGGGGTGGCGAGGCCGCGTTGTGGGGACGCGGCCGCCGGGGTCGGGGGGCGGCCCCTGGCTGCGCGGGGCCACGGGCGGGGGCCAGGTGGGCGGCGGGCTCACCTTGTTGAGGTGGGGGTTCCGCGTCAGCAGGTATCCGCGCTGGTGGGTGTGGCGGCGGCAGGGGGCCGTGGGCTCCATGGCTGGCGCGGGCGGGCGGCGGGTCGGAGCGGAGCGCGCGGCTGGCGGCGGATGCTGCTGAGGCGCCGGCGCCGAGTGCGGCCGCGGCGGCCGCGCGGGGAAAGGCCCTGCGGCCGGGGGCGGGCGTGAGTGGCGCGAGGGGGTGGACGCGGCGGGAGGGGCCCGCGAGAAGCTGTGTCCGCAGCCAGGCAGCCCGCGAGAAGCGCTGAGTCATGGCCGGAGACCAGCGGAGCCGGCATGTGAGGAGGAGGAGGAGGAGGAAGAGCGAGGCCCTACCGAGCCGCCGGTGCCCGGGGGAGGTGCGGCGGACCGGGGCGAACCCGCGCGGCCGGGTCACCGGCGCCCCTCCGCGCACACGCTCGCCGGGCTTGGTAATCGCTGTAGCGGGACACGCGAGGCGCTTTCCACCCGGGGCGCTCCTTATGCCGGAGACCCAGGTGGGGCGTCCAGCCAGGTGCCCGCAGGCGCCGCAGGAGGACCGCTGCGGAGAGCCAGGCTGCTGGGACCCCGGGGAACTACGGGAGGGAGGACTGTGAGGAGGAGGACCGGGGCCACTGTTGGTGCTCCTCCACTGACTGCTGAGAGTCAGACTGCCTCTCCCTCCCTGTGTGTCTTCCTAGCTCACTATTCACTGTCCTCACCCGACCTGACTGCCCTGGATGCCAGCCACGGCCTGAGGCAGGAGAAAACCAACCTTGACCTAGAAAACGTAGGCCTCCGAGGAACTGGGAGAAAGGGGAGAGACGAGGGCACCACGCGACACCTCGCCAGTTTCTGTAGATTATCCAATGGGAGTTTTATTTGAATGTGATTAAAATAAGAGGAAAGGTGTTAGAGTGCAAAAGTCCAATGAAGAGCACTTTTTATCTTGAATAGAACTTTCCTGAACGTTTAGAAACCAGGATGTTGGAGAACCACTGCTCTTGAAATCATAGGTAACGCAGTCTTTTGGGGTCTGGGTTTCTTCTTTGATGAAAGGAGAATAAATGATCTTCCAGCATTAAACTCCTGTTAATATATTGTGATATGTATACTTGAAGGTTCAAGGATTAAGAGAGAAGTCAGATCCAAGTCAGCCAGAAAGAGCAGCAGACACTAAAGCTTTCTCTGCTCCAACTTCCTTTTCCAGTGAAGTGGATGCCTAGCTTCTGCCCTATTCACCTCTACATATTGATAATACAAAAGACAATGTTTGGGATTATTTGTTGATTGTATATTTCCATAAAGTAGACACATCCAATCGCAGTGGGTTTTTTTGTTGTCGTTGTTTGTTTGTTTGTTTTCATTTCTAATTAGGTTACTTTACCTTAGAAGAAAACTTTGTATAGCACACTTAATATTAAGATGCCACCTTGGCCTAGTCTGAATTATCTAAAACCAGTGTATAGAGACCATTTTATTGGCATCACAAAGTTCTTTAAAAACATTTCTTGCCTTTAAATGACACTTTTCATTATGAATTTGTAATGTAAATTTGTAATATAAATTATATGCAGATAATTAACACTACAACATCTGAGAATTTATACTTTACTAAACTCACTCTCATGAGTTAGCTGGAGCACATTACAATTAGAGTGCTTTATGTGAGACAAAAACAGTAACAACAAGCCTAGAAGCCAAATTCAAGATATTTAAAGAGAAACAACAACAACAGAAATATAGGAGAGCTGTATTATAATGAAGTTCTTATTGCATTAAGTTAGATCTATTACCTGGATAGTCCTGTTTCTGGGATTTAATACGAACACCTAAGAAAGCTGATATAAATGTAGAGAGTAACCCCAAAAGCTAATATGGCCTCTTCCTCCAAAACAACATTACAAACGGATTGCAGAAACCTTCCAGTGCAGGTAATATTCAGATCTTTCACCTATATGTTTACTTTTCTTATTTAAAGTGCTCCAGTCATCTTGAATGGTAAACAACTGAAAGGGCCAATTTATATGTTCATTTCCAGTTCCAACAATATTGGGAAGAATCTATTTTCCTTCATAAATGTAAATTACACCAGATTTTTCAGCTTCATAACGTCTTTTGTATGACTGGGTTTTATTGCCAAAAACATGGAGGAAAACAAGGGCATAGAAGAAAACAAAACAAAACAATAAAACCTTTTTATCCATTTACCTTGCAAGAAACTTATTGTCAAAACCTGCACACAATTAGTAATGTTAAGAACAGGTGTAGGGATTGAGGGTATGGCTCCTTAGTAGAGTATTTGCCTAGCTTGTGTGAGGCATCCCTGAGTCTGATCCCAGCACTGAAAAAAAAAAAAAAAAAGAAAGAAAGAGGAATAGGTATGATTCACAAAATAAAGGACTAGAATCTCATCTCAATCTGTAGGTTTCTATTATATAAGTGAGAATATTAGTGGTTGAAATCAGATTTTCTTGACCAAGCTAAAATTAAAAGAATTTTCACAATATATATTAAAATAGAGATTCTAATGGAAAGTCATTAGTTGAGATGGCAAGTAGAGAAATTCAGGAAATATCTACTCGTACATATAGCAATTCTAATGCTTTGCTTTCATGAGTAAAAAGATAATCAAATAGAAAAAAATGTATAGCTAAATGATTGTAAAATTAAGTAAGGGATCCTGTATTTCTTCACACAAAAAGCATATTACTACTGCATTTGAAATCTTGTACATATTTTACAACTTAACATCTAAATTTGGACATCAAGTTTTTATAAGAAATATTTAATCTGTACTTGGATTTTATAAAGTTTACAGTTGCAATACTATATTCATGTATCCAAATTATTGCAGACATACTTTAAAATTTTCCAAAAACAAAATTGGGTATCGGTTTTATATTTAAATTAAAATCAATTAAATTAAATTAAAAATCAACTATCTTGTTTGCACTGGCCATGCTTCAAGTGCTTACATAACACGTGGCTATTGGCTATAAAATTAAAGAGCTCAAGTCTAATTCAATCCATTTGGGTCTCTAAATGTTTTCTTTGTATGCTCTTTGAAACAGGGTGTCACTATGTTGCCCAGGCCAGTCTCAAACTCCTGGACTCAAGCAGTTTTCCCACAAAACCTTCTTTAGTTGAGACTGCAGGCATGCACGGTTGCACCCAGCTAATTAAATGTTTCAAGTGTTTGAAGAACATCAAATATACATGCCTATATTTTTGTAATATTCACATAGGAGTTTATTAGTCTTTCACTTATATGTTGTTGTTAGGTGCTGTCAAGTTGGGTCATAGTTGTCAAGAGGGTCATAGCGACCCTCATACAGTTTTCAATGGCTGATTATTTCAGAATTGTTTCAGAAGTGGGCTGCCATGTCCTCCTATTTTTGTGGTGGTGGGAATCTAACCCAGGGCCTCAGAGAGTGCACAGTAGCGCTCTACCAATTGAGCTAAAGCCTAGTCCCTTTCACTGTTCATAAATATAAATGCTATGTAAAATATTTTCTTTACAAAGTAGCGATTCTTTTCCTTCTTAGTCAACCTACTTGTCTCATTCCACACACTATTTTACTGAAAATTCAGTCACAATTGCTAATATTGCATATAGAATAAAACTCTAACTTAGACTGCACTTCAAGCACACCTGGAATTCAGAGGTCAAGTAAGTATTGTACTTCAAGTTAGTTACAGCTTAAAGAATTTTGCAACTTACTCCCAATGCTGTTTCAACTGTTTGAAATGATTTTTTTCCAGTTCCTTTTTTCTTTCCTCTCTCTGGATAGGGCTGGGATTTAGCTCAGTAGTAGAACACTGCTCTGCAGTCTCTGAGGTCCCAGGTTCAGTTCCCAGGACTGCAAAATAGGAGAAGGACGTGGCAATCCACTCCCAAGGCAATCCTGAAACCATCAGCTATTGAAAACTCTATGAGGTTGATATGAGTCGGGCTCCACTACACCTGACACAACACACACACACACACACACTGGATAAACATTATAGCATCATCTTTTAAGAGTATTATATTGGCCAGGTGTGATATGTCACAGAGATGCAAAAACTATTACAGAAAATTGGTACCAAAGAAGTGGGGTCTTGCTGTGCCTAAACCTGACGATGTGTGCTTTGTAAATAGTTTCTGGGGAGAATTTGCAAGAATTTGGAGATGCATGCTAGAGAAGCCTTAGAATGCTATAAACAGACCTCATTGGTGATTCTGGTGGGAGTTCAGAAGACCAGAATGCTGATGGAAAGTTGGACAGTAAAGAATGTGCTCAAAAAAAAAAGTGCTTATGAGGTTTTAGCAGAGAATAACAACTCTGTTTGGAGTTGGACTAGAGGCCGTTTATGTTATGTTAATATGTCTACGTATGTCTGAGTTGTGTGGGCTGCCTCTGGCCTCTAACCTTTGATCCTCCTGCCTCAGTCTCCTGAGTTATTCTGATTATGTATGTGTACCCTGGTGCCTGCTTAGAAGTTTTTTTGATTTGTTATGTTTTTTCCAAATATCACTACAGTATAGCTTCTATGAGATATAATTTATCTATCTAGATACAAGGTCAGCTATCTATGTTTTGCATACTGAAGCTTGCCATTCCTATTGCCCATTGTACCTGTACCAGTTGAAATGAGTTCTCTGGGTTGAGGAGTAAGAGAGGTATTCAGTCTGCCGGAAGCAAAAACAATTGTGCCACTCAAAATTTGGAAACGCTCATAGGGTATTCCAGCTGCATATAGAATGTATTTTATAAGATTTATAACATATTACCTCAAAATTTAAACATATTATTAGATTCTCTCTCATGGTTTCTGTGTATTCCTAATTTGCAAATGGCTTGGCTCCTTAGTTCTGGCCCAAGGTTTCACATCTCATGTGGTTGTAAATAAAGGGTGGCTGGTATGCACCTGTAGTCCCAGCTGCTCAAAAGTCCGAGGCAGGAAGATAACTTGAACCCAGCCTGAGGAATATAACATGACCCTGACCCCTAAAAAATGAAGGAAGTAAGGATGGAAGGACAAGCATGCCATGGACTAGAAAAATCAGCAACTAGCTAGAATATCAGGCTCAAAAGGCCGAGGCAGGAGGATAACTTGAGCCCAGACTGGGGAGTATAACACAACCCTGACCCCTAAAAAATGAAGGAAGGAAGGAAGGATAAGCATGCCTTGGACTAGAAAAAACAGCAACTAGCTAGACTATCAGCATTGTCTAGAGTCAGTATTTTCCTCTCTCTCTATCCCCCCTCCTTTATCTATCTGTGTCTCTAGTTCTCTTTATGCAGTCTAAGGCTGACTCTATATGTGGTCACATTATGGAGTAGTTTGAGTTCCTCATAGCTAGCAGGCTCAGGGCAGACAAACTATTTACATGGAGCTTGCAGACTTCCAGAGCAAGTATTCCAGAAAACAGGGTAGAAAGTGCTTTTCCCCGCTGGGCACACTTCCACACACCTATAACCCTAGCACCTTGGGAGGCTGAGGCAGGAAGATTGAAAATTTGAGACCAGAACTGGCCTGCCTAACTCAGACCCTGTCCCCCCCAAAAAAAAAAAAAAAAAAAAACCAAAGTAAACAAGGGGAAAGAGGTGGAGCAGAATTGGCTCACCATGCTCAAGGCACTGAGTTCAACCCCCAAGGCGGAAGGAAGGAAGGAAGGAGAATGGAAGGGAAGGAAAGGGAAGGAGGGAGGAGCTTTCCTAGCCTTGGAAAACACATGTTGTTACTTCTCTCTTGATCCAAATTATCACAAAAACCTGTGTCAGTAAATTACTTACTTTGCATTTGGGGCTCAGGTGATGGGGGGTCTGTTGGAGTCATTTGGAAAATAGACGAGATCTACTTAACTTTTGGTTCCTATCATTTTTTTTTAAATCACTAATTCATCTGAAATATGTGGTGGGTGGTACACCCACGTAGACAAATTTGTGATAACAATATAAAATGTGCATAGTAAACAAACATAGTAAAGAAGTAAACAAGTGGAGAAAAACATTTCAGAAAAGCAATTTAAAGAGATGTATATCATAATTCACTTTAGATTCAGACTTAAACCCTTGCTACATCTTCAGTGCCTGCAGCCATAACACTGTGGCATCAGATCCCATCAGATCTTGGAAGCTAAGTAGGGTCAGGTGTGGTTAGTACTTAGGGAGACCATCTGGGAACTCCAGATGTTGTACCTTGCAGGAAGGACCAGGCAACCCACTCCAAAAAATCAATCCACCATTGATAACTCTATGAGTAGTAGAAAAGCACTAACAGTAGTGTTTGGCCTGTTGTACATAGGGTCACTATGAGTCAAACACTGACTAGAAAGCACCTAACAACAACATCTTCAGTGTATCAGTTGTTAGAACTGCTGATGATTCTGGATATAACGAGATTCCAAAGTATCTTCTGTTTTCAGTGTGGCTTAATGAGGTTTTGTTTTCTTTTAACGTAACAATTCTTTAAAAATACCAATTCCTAGAGCCAGGTGTGGTGGCAGACAGCTGTAATCCCAGCGGCTCTGGAGGTGGAGGCAGGAGGATCACAAGTTCGAGACCAGAGGCAGTCTGCATAATTTAGCGAGACCCTGTCTCAAAATAAATTAAATAATAATAAAAATACCAATTCCTAGAAAAATGTTAGTGCATAGCTAGAATATTATATTAACCATAATACACCATTCTGCAATGTATCTTAAGTATCTTAAATAGAAGAATCCTAAATAAAGCTAGTTTCATAGAATATTAACAAGAAACAGCAGTAGAATTACCTATTTGTAACAAGGCTTTTAAGCCCATTGTAACCAATTAGTCACTTAGCTATAGTAAGAATGCCATATGAAAAATAATACCAGACACTGATTAATTAACATGGAGAGAATTTTTGAATTTAGAAAAAATTGCTGAGATTGTTGATAGTATCTTTTATTTTGTAGTTTTATAATGTTTGAAGTTTGTATAAAGAGTATACTCTCATATGCAGGAAAAAACACTTTCAAATTTTTGGAACATACCTAGGGAGAGGATACAATCAAAGCAATATTCTATAAAATTTTAGGGATCACAAGCTTTTCTCTTTTATTCCAAAGGTAATTTGAGATTTTATTTCGGCATTATACTTCATTAGCCTCCTGCAGTATGGGTATCTTAAACCTCTGACTGCTTGCCAGTAGGCACTGAACACAACAACATAATGCAACTCTGATATGGAAGGATAAGTTTCATAATATCTTACCCTGCCAAACACCTGTGCAGAACCACCCTGCTGTCCTTACTTAGAAATAACTAGATTAAAAACAAAAATTACCTAAATATAAAAAGTTAAAGAGTTAAAACCGTCATATACAGTTTGATCTTTTTTTCATGTTATAGATTGAATTCACCATTTAACCTAGACTCATTTAAACAGATTATCATACAACTCAGTTAATACGCAACTGATTTTCAAGTACAACATGATGTAAATGGTAAATCTGTAAATAATAATATTAGGTGGCTTTTTAATTTTTAGTATCTATCCATATATTTTGAAATTTTTGCTATTAGAGTTACAGAACACACATGAAATGATTCATTTTCAAGCAGTTTTTCTTTTCTTCTTTTTTAATTTTAATTTTATTTATTTATTTCTTGGTGGTATGGATAGAGTTTGAGCCTTGTGTCTTATACATGCCAGGCAAGTGATCTACCCTTGAACTATACCTTCAGCCCCTGAAATAAAGATTATTAATATTTAAATTTAGAGATAATTATTCCTGGTTAGAATCATCTGCCAGAAAATAATGATTAAAAAAAACTATTTAAAATTCTCTTTGGAATAAGTAGCTAATTATTGCCTTAAAATTGACATTAGTTTCAAAAGCCATATTAAATTGTTTGCTTATTTCAAGCAGATTTTTAATAATAAAATATTACACACAAAAAAGAATTAGCCTTATTAAGTTGCTATATTAACTTGAATAATCTTAAGAGACAGAATATTCTTTGTTTTGGAAACGAATTCATAACATAAACACTGCTAACTCAGAGCCCATTTGCTATATCTAGTGGTTAGCATCCAGTGACCTACCAGAAATACAAGTAAGCCAGTATTAAGCACCAACTATCAATCTGTAATGTCACCAGAAGCTTGACATTTCAAATCTAGTTCTAAGCAGAAGATCCTAATGTAATGGCAGAGCTCCAGACCTTCTGGTTTATAGAAGAGGGAAAATATGTGCATGAAAGGTTGTACTCAGAAGAGTTATATAACAGAGTCATTCATGATAGTTGAAAATACCTGATAGAAAGCATGCAGGCCAAAAGAAATATTTGGAATGTTATAATAAATTTTGCCATAGTGAAAACAGCAAGACCAAACCATTCTACTTAAGATACAGTCCAATTTCTGAAGGGAAACTGAAAAATCTTTAAGCAGGGGGAAGAAAAATCATTCAGATTTGGTAAGAAAGATATTGAGTTACTTTGGGATTTTAAAAATAAACAGGCTTTGGTGACTTGTTTTCTAGACAAATTCACTTAGTCTTTCAAGATTTCCAAAGTAGACTGGAATGATCAAAGTACTTTATATACATTTATGAAAATGTCATGAGGAAACCCATAATTTTGTATGATTAATAGATGATACTTTTTAAAAAAGGAAAAAATCCAAAGTACAGTGGAACTTCTATAGATACAGAAACCTTTATATGTAATTGTTTACTTCTACTTTATTAATATTTAGATTTAGAGATAATTATTCCTTGCCAGAACCAAAGGCCAGAAAATTTGGAGTAAGTATCTAATCACCTGCCCTGGGATTTCCAGTACCCCACCCAATAGGCTATTTATCATTTGTGGCAAATGGAACAGAAAAGGAAGTTCCTCAGTGCATTGCCCTCTTCTTTCACTGTGAAAGTTGCTCTATCAAGCAGTTAAATTGGGCTGAGGAAAGACTTGAGACTCTTATGTACTCACCATGGTCTTTGCATGGTAGAGAATAAGAGCAAGATAGGAATTAAGTTTTATCAGAGCAGCCAGACTGTACAAAGAGACTTTGAAGAATCTCCATAGTTTGCCCTTCATCTCTTAATTTTCCTTTCTTCATAATTTACTAAATCGCTTTTGTGAGCATTAAAATAATAGCAAAACAAAAACAAACACCAAGGGGCATGAAATAAAAAGACTGCTCTGAGTAGAAAAGCGAAGAAGCTTCCAGAACATACGCAAAGTTAGAGTAAAACTGTAAAAATTAGCATAATAGAAGGAGTTATCAAAATGTCCTCAAAGTCTTAAAATTAAGTTCAGCAATGGCTTATATTTGTTACAGAATAAATGCATGAAAGTTTTAAAGGTCAAGTCCCACAGACTTTGATTCATACTTTAATTTGTCCTGTCTACAGGGAAATTGATGATTATTTTTTTAAAATTATGTTACTTAATATAAATATCAAAACAACTGAATATTATTATATGTTATGAGTTGAACCTGAACTTTCCCCCTATAGGCTTACACTTTGAATGCTTAGTTTTTAGTTAGTGGGTACTATTTTGGGAGGCTCTGGCAGAAGTAGGTCATTGGGGGCAGGTCTTTGAAGGGTATATCCAGCCTCTGGTTTCAGTAAGCTCTCTGCTTCCCTGTCTACCATGATGTGAGAGCTTTCACCACATGCTCCTGCTGACATGAACTGACCTCCTTGGCCATACTTTCTTCATTACAATGGACTAAACCCCTAAAATTAGGAGTCAAAATAAACCTTTCCTTCCTTAAGTTGTTTCTGTCAGGCCTTTTGTCACAGTGACACAAAAGCTAACAGAAAATTGGTATATGAGAAGTGGGGTCTTGCTGTGCCTAAACCTGACCATGTGGTTCTTAGACCTTTGGAACTGATTTGTGGGAAGAATTTGGAAGAGTTTGAAGATGCTCACTAGAGAAGCCCTAGAATGCCATATATAGAGCTTAATGTGTGATTCTGGTGGGAGTTCAGAAAACCAAACTACCAAATGGAATGTGGACAATAAAGATTTTAGATGAGGTTTTAGATGGGAATATGGACTCTATTGGGCTGGGATTTAGCTCAGTGGGTAGAGCACTGTGCTGCAGTCTCTGAGGACCCAAGTTCAATTCCCAGCACCGCAAAAATGGGAGAAGGGCCTGGCAATCCACTCCCAAGGCAATCCCAAAGCACTCAGCCATTGAAAACCCTATGAGGGTCGCTATGAGTCGGATACCGACTCGACGACACCTAACAACAACAACATGGACTCTATTGCGAGTTGGGCTACAGGCCATTCATGTTACATTATGGCAACAAATTTGTCCACATTTTTCCCATGTCCTGAAAATTTGAGTGAGGCTAAATTCAAAGGTAATGGACTAATTAAATTGGCAAAGAATATTTCAAGACAGCATAGCATTCAGTCTGTAGCATTTTTATTGCTGTTTTTAGCCAGATTCAAAGTGAGAATTAGAAGCAAGGAGGCAAGCAGAAAGGAATGAAAAACATGCAGTATGGCCAGAGAAGGAACCCAGGTAAAGTGGTGGACAAAGAAGCTATGCTCATTGAGGAAATTAGTACCATCAAAGAGAAACCAACAGTTTGCACTGGAAAAATAGAAAGGATGTCCTAAGGGCATTTCAGAGATTGGCCAAACCTCACCCATTGAATTTCCAGGTTGTAAAATTGCAAACTCACTTGAAAAAACAGTGCCTCCATGGCATCCTGTTCATAAAGGGCCACCTAGGAAAGTAGTCTCCCAACCCAGGTACTCAGCAGATGGTATAGTCATGGTCCAAAGAGCCCAACAACTGCTTGAGCGAGCAGCAAAACTTTGTAGCACTCATATAGTGCTGGTTTTGCAGGCATGTAGAATACAAAACTTATGGGATCACTAAGGCCTCCACCAAGGTCCCAGGAAAAGACTTGG
The DNA here is from genome assembly GCA_007922755.1 of Pedetes capensis. Taxonomy (NCBI): domain Eukaryota; kingdom Metazoa; phylum Chordata; class Mammalia; order Rodentia; family Pedetidae; genus Pedetes; species Pedetes capensis. The sequence goes on from VMDO01008513.1 coordinate 40,612, forward strand.
GAGGCCAAGCAATATGTAGTAAGGTTTGAGGGAGCACTGAGGGACCAAAGCATAGATCTGTGAAGCTGAAGCCCAAGCTGTAATGGAGACCCCATAATGGTGGAGGTGTCAAGAACCTTGAATATCTGCTAAGGAAAGCTTCAAGACTCCTGAGTTGCTGGATTAGAGGCATGCACCATTTCACCTGGCTTGAGCTACAGGATTTAATGTTAGCCCTGATAGGCCTTGATCTTGCTTTGGTCCAATCTTTGATATCCTTCTGTTCCTTTCTTTTGCAATGGGAATATTTACTCTGTGCCATTGTGTGTTGCAAGTATGTTAACTTTCTTTTTAAGTTTACAGGTGCTCACATCTAAGTTTGTTTGAAATCTCAGAGGAGAACTTGAATTTAGACTATTGAACAATGTTGGAACTATTAAGACTATGGAGATTCTTGAGGATATACTAAAAGCATTTTGGATTAGGAAATGGCCATGAGCCTTTGAGAGCCAGGAGTATATTGCTATGATTTGATTCTGAAATATTCCCCATAGGATCATGTTTAGAATGCTTGGTCCCCAGTTGATGTTGCTATTTTGGGAGGCTATAGAGTCTTTAGGAGGGGGTATAGCTAGTGGAAGTAGGTCAGTAGAGACAGAACTTTGAAAGTTATATCTATCCTACAGCTTCAGGAAGTTCTCTGCTTCCTATTCCACCATAATGTGAGAGCCTCCATCACACATTTCTGCTGCCATGGACTGAGCACCTTGGTTGTGAATGGACTCAACCTCTGAAACCATGATCCAAAATAAACCTTTCCTTCCTTAAGTTCTTTCTGACAAGTATTTGTCACAGTGACACAAAATCTAACACATTCTGTATAGTTTTTCTGTCAGTTCTTTTCATAATATCTGTTAAAGAGACATTAAGTCTAGCTCATGAAGGAAAAATAGATTTTTAATCATATTATCATACAATAAGGTAGACCTGCACATGGAAAAATATAAAAAGGCAGGCAATAAATTCATCTAAAGCCTTATTGTAGTTTGTGAACAATTAAAGAGCAGGAGAGAGGGGAGCAAAAGAGCATTTCAGTTCTTATACCTAAAGATCTTTCTTTTTCACATACCCTACTCCCAGTTCCCACACCTCAATGAAGATAATGTATTATAATTTTTTCCAGAATAAGTTGCTCTTAAACCTATATGAAACAAATAGGAAAGAGTTGTTTCTTTAGCAATATGATTTACTTGAATTTAAGTTCCTTTTGTTTTGTAGTCCTGCTGTGACCATCTTTAGAATCTGTAATATTCTTATACTGAAGGAAAAGCTGTTAACAAACACAGCTAAAAACTGAAATCCCCCTACAAATATTCCTTTCTGAAATGTATAAATGAAGCCAGTCAGGTGGTGCATGCCTGTAATCTCAGCAACTCCAGAGGCAGGGGCAAGAGGATGGACAGTTCAAGGACAGAGGCAGCCTGTGTAACTTAGTGAGACTCTATCTTAAGATAAAAGAATTAAAAATGGGCTGGGAGTGTGACTCGGTGGTAGAGCTCTTATAAAGCATGTGTGAGGCCTTAAGTTCAAACCCCTTGTTGTTGTTGTTGTTGTTAGGTGCCATCGAGTCGGTATCCTACTCATAGCAACCCTCATAGGGTTTTCAATGGTTGACTGTTTCGGGATTGCCTTGGGAGTGGATTGGCAGGCCCTTCTCCCATTTTTGCGGTGCTGGGAATTGAACTCAGGACCTCAGAGACTGCAGCACAGTGCTCTACCAACTGAGCTAAATCTCATCCCACTCAAGCCCCTAGTATAGGAAAAACAAAAAGATATCAACAAATATTCTACCACATGCCAGCTATTTCATAACAATAGTTGCAATGGAGATGGGTGTAGCAGAATACACCTGAAATGCCAGTACACAGGAGACTGAAGCAAGAGAACTGAGAATCTGAGTCTATCCTGGGCTGTATAGCAAAATCCTATCTCAAAAACAAAACAAACAAAAATAATTGCATTGGATGTGAAGTAATTTTATTTTTGTAATCATAAATTTTTTTCCCCAATTACTCCTTTTTCCTCACAGTCATTTAAGGAAACTATCAAATCTACTAGTTTAATGAGATATTGCTAATATTTCTCTTTATTGAACTTATTAAAATGAAACAGAAGTGGAATGCTAGAAAGAAAAAACAGAAGAATAAAAATTATTAGCAAACCAAGAAATTAGATAATTTTTAAAATTCATGTTAAATAAGTCTTAGTAAAGATGGTTTTGCTAGAAATATGCTTCTCATACTACGAAATACTACTGTTCTGCTGACATCTACCCAAAGGCCTGCAGCCATACCACTGTGGCGTCTAATCCTGTCAGATCTCAGAAGCTAATCAGGGTTGGGCCTGGTTAGTACTTGGATGGGAAACTGCCTGGACACCAGATACTGTAGGCTTGGGAGAAGGACCCAGCAACCCACGCCCAAAAACCTATCATCCATTGAAAACCCTGTGAATATCAGAGAAGCACTGACAATAGTGTTTCGTCTGTTGTACATAGGGTCAGTATGAATCAGATACTACTCAACAGCACCTAACAATAACAACCCTAAAGGTTATTTTAGTGACATGTAAGTCATCATATCAGAGTTTTCCGGGCAGTAGAAAGGGTAGTTCTTGAAGTATTAGTCATCTGCTAATATGTGAGAAATTACCACAAAACTTAGTTGCCTAAAATAACAATTTTCATTTTTTATTTATTTTTTTTAGTGATGCTGGTGATTGGACCCAGGGCTTTGCACATGCCAAATATGTACTATTGAGCTACATCCACAGCCCACCAAGAACACTTTTATTTCATAATTTTTGTGGTTCAGTCATCCAGAGAGGCCACCCTGGGCCAAGGTCTGTCTCATGGTGACAGTCAAGGTGGCAGTAAGGCTGCCTTCATCTCAGAGCTTGGCTAGGAGAGAGTCAGAGTCCAACTCTTTGACCATGGATGTTGGCTGGGTACAGTTCCTGGTAGTCTTGCTATGTGGGCCTGTCCATAGCACAGAGCTAACATGGCTACTTGCTTCACCAGAACAAGCAACCAAGGTGAGAGGGAAGGATGGAGGGTGGGGCAAGAAAAATGGAAGTCACGGTGTTTCACCACTTCATTTGTGAGGTGATAACCCATCACTTTTGCCATATTCAATGAGTCTGAAGTGAATCACTATGTGTAGTGCACATTCAAGGGGAAGAGTCAGCACAAAATGTGTGAACACTAGGAGGCAGGGATCTTTGGGAGCTGTTTTAGAGACGGTCTACTCCACCTGAGGGGAAATATTCTTCTTTTTTTCCTCCTTCAATAAGGAAGGATGACCTAGGGCCTCATCTATCTAGGCAAGTGCTCTACCATTTAGCTCCCCAACCCCTTTAAAAAAACTTTCTTTGAGAGAGTGTCTTTTAAGTTGTTCAGGCTGCCTGTAGCTTTGAACCTGTGATCTTCCTGTCTCAGCCTTCTCAGTTGCTGAGATTACACGTGTGTACATGGCCACCCAGGTGGATACAGAAAATTCTTTATGCTGGGCACGGTGGCGCATGCCTGTAATCCCAGCGGCTTGGGAGGCGGAGGCAGGAGGATCACAAGTTCGAGACCAGAGGCGGTCTGTGTAACTTAGCGAGACCCTGTCTCAGAAAAGTAAAAAAAAATGGGCTGAGGGTGCAGCTCAGTGGTCCAGCACTTGTACAGCATGCAAGCTTGAGGCCCTAGGTTCAATCCCCAGTCCCACAAAAAAAAAGAAAAAAGAAAAAAGAAAAGGAAAGAAAGAAAGAAAAGAAAATTCTTTATCACTCCAGAGCTTTTGCTGATTTCAGCACTCACAGATTACCATTTACAAAGGTTGGCAAGGCATGGCCTATTTTTTATTATGAAATTTAAATTTTTTGAAATCATTTCTTATATAAAGTTTAAAATAATTACCTAGTTTTTATTTGTTAATGATGTATCTAAACTCTCCTAAAACTTTTTTTTTTTTTGGCTGAACAAAATTAAGGGGAATCAGAAAGAGGGAAAATTGATTAATTATATTTTGTTCAAAATATATCTCAGTATTCAACTGGATAAAATCATACAATACAGTTTGGCAGGTGTCATTGAATGCTCTCATTTTACAAAGCAACTAAGACAAAGGGCATTTAAAGATGGATATTACCATTATTTCCAAAACTATGAATACTCACAAAAAATCTTCTCAGTCAGTACTTTTCAAATTTCCTTCCCTTCTCCACTAGGTCAAGGGTTTTCAACCAGATATTTTTGTACAATTTTTTGATATCAAAACTTGATTTGTGTGTGTGTGTGTACTTCTTTTTTTAATAGAAAGTTAATAACTTTCATGAATTTCTTAAAAAAGCAAGAACCAGAATTGAGTCCTGTGGCTCAAACCTATAATCCCTGCAACTCCAGAGGCTGAAGCAGAGGGATCGTAAGTTGGAGGCCAGAGACAGTGTGCACAACTAAGCAAGACCCTGTCTCTAAATAAAAAATAAAAAAGGACCTGGGGTGCCATTCAGTTGTAGAGTGCTTGATCATGGGCAAGGCCCTGGGTTCAAACCCCCAGTGCTGGAAAAAAAATTCAAGAACCATTGTCCCAGGCAATAAGAATTTAAGCACTTAATTCTTAGATTCTCATGAATTCGATTCATATAGCCAAATAAAACTAATATGTAAATAATTTATTGAATTTGCTTTCATCAGTGCAGCTACAATTGGACTCTACATTCATTCAACAAATATTTGTTGAGTTTCCACTAGATTCCACAGTCGTAGGCAATAGAAATATAAATACCATCCTCAAGATCCTTACATTCCTGAAGAAGAGGAAGGTAGCAGAAAATAAACAGAGTAATGTGTACAATATCAAATGTAAGTGTTATGGAGAAAATAAGGAGAATATTTTTGAAATCTTTGAAGCTTTAATGGAAATGTATAGCCTAACTTGAATCATCCCTTCTGAACTTGCATAAAGCCTTTTAACATGAGCAAAGAACACCCTGTTATGCCAGGTCCATTTCCACTCATGATGGGTAAACTGAGTCCCCACATAAGGAAGGGTACCTTTAAAAGGGCATCAGAGGGAAAGTCCACCAAAAGAGGAAAAGTACCTCAAAGCCTTCAGAGGGAAAGTCTACTGAAAGGAGAAGAATACCTCCAAAAGAAGGTCTCTTCGTGGAAAAGGACTTGGAATCTCATCTTTTCTTTTTCCTAAATTTGAATTGGTCACTGTTTTCTTCATATTGTGGATTTCTGGGAAATTTAATGAAAAACAAATAATAGATGTAAATATATAATCCTCTGATTCTGTGAGCAATACTAATTCAGAGCAGGAGTTAAGAAATCTTCCTAACAGGCCTACAGTGAAAAAATTCTTGGGTAACAGCCAACACCATGAACTCCTTGAGTCAACACAGTATGAAAGCCTCCCTGACAATTTAGCATGGAGGTGCTTATCTATCTAAAGGAATACCTTGTTTCCCAGCTAGAGAAAAAGAATAAAGGCTGCTGTTCTGGTCAGCCTGACCCTCCACTGCTATTATGACAGCCAGATGTATGTAAAACTACACGTATTCTTACTACTTGCATGACCTAAGACTAAAATGATTGTATAAAAAACTGGCTATCCGAACAATAAACAGAACAGATCCACATTGCCTCTGATCCTCATTGTGTCTGAACAGATCCTCATTGTGTCTGTTACCCATCGCCGACTCCTCATCTGCCTTCGGGAAGCCCTGGATCCTAGGCTGCAGCTGGACTGCAGCACTGGTAAATGCTGTAAATACTATTAAGTTCCTAATATTGGCTAGGCACAGTGCTCAGTTCTAGGGAATTTTACTGGCTGAGCTTAAAGGGTATCACTTCTAGCAATCCCTCACGACTGAGTTAGGGGTTTCCCTCCTCTCTGATCACACAGTACTATGGGCAAATCTTTATTGAGCTTTTCTGCAGGTTGGATCTGTCTCTCTCCTACTTGATAATGAGCTCTTTGAAAGTAAGACCTACGTTTCATCTCTTGTGCTTGGGACATAGTAAGAGTTCAATAAATGTTTTCATGACCTGCATTTGTACAGATAGGCCAACTATGAAGGGATTGTGCATGCCCCATGACAACTTCCACCTTAAGCAGTAAGATACAAACTGACATCTTGTTCTTTTTGGTTTCCATCAAAATCACTAAATGATCCTATGTAAGAAATGCCTTCAGCAAGACCATATCCATTATTTCAAGGGAAAACTAGTCAGCTTTTTATCAATCAGAATTCACCCTTCTGCTGAAACCCCTCTCTCTTTACTGGTATGAGCCTATATAAAAGCTCCACCTGCCATATTCTAGCTCTGTTCTGAAGTCAGCTACAGTGAAAGGGGAAATGAAGAAAAAAGGACTCTTATTAAGTTACTCAATCCTGCTTTAGCCTGATTTCTAGCAAATTTCAGGGGAAGAAAAGTCACAGATTAAGTTTAAAGCTAGATGTTACACACACACACACACACACACGCACACACGCACACACACACACACATACACACACATACACACACACAGATTCTAATGTCAGATCTCCAGGAAAATAAAAGGATAGATTAAAAATTAAAATGGAAATTAATTTCTCAAGGTCATTGTGCTCTATGTGTATGTGTATCAAGATAATTATATCATGTAACCTTTTCTTACTGAACAAGGACTAATTCTCTACCCACTCCTAACAAAATTTTTTGTTGTTGTTCTAAATTTCTTTCAAAGGCAAATGCTTTCCCACACTCAGAAATGTGTTCTTGTTTTTCTTGAGTATTCGTTTTACGCCAAGATTCAAATTTTTCATTCTAAAAACTTTCATTTAGTTTTTTAAAGCATACCCTATATCAGAAAAGAATATTATACTTTTATGCTTGACTGATTCAAATAGTTAATCATTATTTTCATGAGTTCTTGAGAAAAAGTACTATTAAGTTAAAAACTAGAAGGAAATTTTCCACCAGTCAATCTCATTTTTTGAGATTATAACAAGTACAAGGACACAGAATCAAAGACTTGAATCTTTCTGGACCATTATGTTCCTCTTTAACATACTAATACAAGTGTTAATATGTTATTACTGCCCTACAGGCTGGAAGGCATTCAAGAAATGACTGGGAAAGAGTTGCCTCCTCAAAGTAGTTGTTGTTAGGTGCCATTGAGTTGAGTTGTATCAGACTCAAAGCAACCTTCATAGGGTTTTCCATGGCTGATTATTTCAGGATTGCCTTGGGAGTGGATTGCCATGTCCTTCTCCCTTTTTTGTGGTTCTGGGAATCGAACTTGGGACCTCAGAGACTGCAGAGCAGCACTTCACCAACTGAGCTAAATCCCAGCCCCCCCCCAAAGTAGAGTAGACCTTAATGAAGGGAATGGAGTAAAGCCCCTGGGACCTCCTTTTCATAATGCAGCATAACTCAAAATGAGAAGAAACACAGTGGCTACAACATGGGGTTCAAACATGAAAAGATTGTGCATGGTACAGCATTGGGTAGTGTTTGGTCCTATTGTACATAGGATCGCTGTGAGTTAGACCCAAATCAATGGCACCCAACAACAACTGCCTAGAGTTGGATTTAAACTAACAGCCCTAATAATAAATTAACAGTCTTGAGTTGGCCTGGAAGGAAGTACTTAATAGAGTAACACAGGGCTCTCTCATTGTCATTATTCATTCATGCTTAATAATTTAGAAAACTTAGGGCAATGGTGATAGGGAATCATGCATAATAGTGTGACTTTTCTTTTTCATAAGCAAATTACACACACACACACACACACACACACACACACACACACACTTTTTTTTTTCACTGTTGGGGATTCAACCTGAGGACTCCAGCATGTTAGGCAAATGCTCTACCACTAAGCTTACCCTCAGCCCCATTTCTTGAGTAATTTACCAAGGCTCTGAAGAAAAAATTTTGTGGTCCTGTGGAGTTGAACCTAGGACCTCCTGCATGCTTTTATAGGCACTTTACCACTGAACCCACTCCTACTCAATTTTTTACTTTTTATTTTGAGATAAGATCTCACTAAGTTGTGCAGGCTGCCTCTGACCTTGAACTTGCAGTTCTCCTGCCCCAGTCTCTTGATTTACTCGGATTACAGGCATACAGCGCTGTGCCCAGCATGGCTCTGAAAAATTTTTGTATTTGCTGGATCCCCCATTTCATAGTTCCTGCAACATATTAACTAAAATTATGAATGGCATGGAGATTGGTCAAGTAGCTAGTAAAGAATTTAAATTTAAAGTCCTTCCCAAGGCTGACTGAAATTAATAAGATAAATTAAAATAAAAGTAGATGTAAGTTCTTTTCCCAATAGCAGTTCCTGTGGAAAAGACTGGGTTCTTTTAGTTGATGATAACTTAGTCAATATTGGGCTATAATCTACCACAAAAAAAGATAGTTTGAACTTACATGTGCCATTAGACAAGTACAGAATCCAAAGAGACAAGATGCTCTGACTTTATTCTGCTTTGTTGAAACAATATCTGAAGTATTGTTTTAAATCTAAGAGCATGTTAAGAAAGTGTTGATTAAACAGAAATCTTCCTAGTTGAAAATTTTTGTTGAAATCATGTTATATACTACTCAACAATTTTTAAAAAATGAAACAATGTCATTTGCAGCAAAATGGATGGAATTAAGTGAACGAACACAAGCCAAAAAGGAGAAATACCATATGTTCTCACTCATATGTGGGAGCTGAATCAAACTTAAAAAAAGGAAAAAATTCTATACATAAATTGGAACATAATAAAAAGCTCACTTAAACTTAGCATAGAAGGGACAATTTAAGGAGTGGAAAGAAAGAGGGAGGGATCTAGCAAAAGGAAGCGATGGTGGGAGAAGATGGAAGGGGAGGGAGGGCCAATGAGGAGAAAGGAAGGGGAGAGAGGTCAACCTCAATGTAAACAGCACAACTTTATTAGTATGGGAAATAATAATAATACCAATAATACCAAAGGATGGCAATAATGCAAATGGAGTAGATCACTCATATAATACTGCTGAGAATGTAAAAAGATAGATCACTATAGAAAAAAGTTTGGACTTAAATCGAAATCAGGATGCATGTATATAGATAAATATTCCCACAAAAAGACATACAAGTAGAAAGGAGATCACTGGTGGAGGAGTGAGGATGGGGGAGGAGGGTCATGAGGGGGTAAGGGAAAAATTATGTAAACAATGTACAATGAAATGCATATATGGAAATGTCACAATGAAATACATGTCAGAATGAAACCCATTAAGTTGTACATTAAAATTTTCCAATAAAAAAAAGAAGTTGTCTGCTGGGAACCATGGCACACACCTGTAATCTCAGGGACTTTGGAAGCTAAGGCAGGAGGATTGGAATTTGCAACAGAGGTAGTCTGTGAAATTTAGCAAGACCCTGTCTCAAAATAAAAAATAAAAGAGAGGCTTGGAGTGCAGTCCAGTGCTAGAGCACCTGCCTAGTATGTGTGAGACCCTAGGTTCAACCCACTGATATTACTAAATAAATAAAAAAATACATTTTTTAAAAACAACAAAAAAAAGACAAAAAGAAAGGTAAAGAAATAGTTGCAGACACTGGTAATATTCAGCTTGAAGAAGAAAAAACTAAAGGAGAATAGGTTACCTGTTTTTTTGTGTGTATGGAGTGGAAGGCTGTTCCAGAGAGCATAGCTAGGAGCAAGGGGTAGAACTGTCATTCCACTTTCAGTTTAGCAGACACAGCTGGAAACATCACACCTGAAGTCATCACCCAGTAACTAGTACATCACCCTGTTTTAATTTTTAATTCAACAGGTACCCTGATCTACTCCATTTTTTTTTCTTTTTGCTGTAAACTTCATTCATTATGGTCTATTGGTCTATATCTTCTCACTAGACTATAACTTCCCTGAGGGAAAGTTCACATCTATGTTGTTCCCAGTCCAAGTATAAATATCTACTGAATGGTATAATTTATAAGAAGGTAGATTTGGGCTAACAGGAAAAGAATTTTCTGAGGGGTCTGTCATTGAGCATATTTTACATTAACCTGTTTTATTTTCATGTAGTTTATCATTTTTGAGCACTTCCATGCAAGAAAAGCCAAAGAAGACAAGGCTCAGAAAAGGTAAATAACTTTGCTCTAGCTCATGTTGCTAGAACTGGAATGGTAATTACTCCTGTCTGTTTCCAAGGTCAGTGGGCTTTCTACAGTACCATAAATGGAACAAGAGTTTTATGAAGATGAATTTTCCCATCACTGATGGGCTTTAAACTGAGATGATAAGGTCACTCATGTGGGTGCTAAGTTATGCAAAGTTATGGATTCTTGAATTGAGTGGGATGTTGGACTACATCCAACTCTAAGACTCTGATTCTGTGGTAGAAGTAGCCTATACATGATGGGAACAGATTCTGTAACAGCATTTATTTATTTTGGAAATAACAAAGAAGAAAGGAAACATTTTCCAAAAAGTGTTTCTTAGAACCTAAGAATGTGAACTTACACAAATGCTGGGACATTATCCCTTCATCCTAGCTGGATGGTCTGGTAAATGGACTCAGAAAAATGTTTCAAATGTAATAGCTTCTATAGTCCACAAGTGAGAAATAAAAACCCAGAATTTGGAAATAATAAAACGGAAAGTTTTTCATGAAGGAAGTAAATTTTTTAGTGATCTCACAAATTGCTTAGGATGAATGTCTAAGCAAAACTCACATAGTGAATTCTGAGAAGGAATCAAACAAGCAAAATAGAAGGAAAAGTGGCACTATTCCAGAAATCATTCTTGGAGAGAATTAGCCTACCTATTACAACATTAGTGCTTATAGGAGTAGTTGATACAAATCAGTTGAGAATGAAAATATGTTATATTTGAGCCACTTATCATCATATACCTTAAATATATTCAGATATATGCTATTTTTAATCAAATACTGAAGGGTTTTTCTTTTTAAGGGTGAAGGTAAATCAGAAGATTTCATAAACCAGAAATGCTTGCCTTAGGTGTTTGAAAGTGACTATATTTGATTTGTGGTCAAAGAAATATTCTTAAAAGATTATTTTATAATATATTGTTGTTACTGTTGATGCCATCAAATCAGGCCTGACTCATAGAGACCCTATGTACAAGAGAACAAAACACTCCCCAATTCTGTGCCAGACACATGATCTTTTTTATGTTTAAGCCCATTGTTTCAGACGCTGTGTCGATCTGTCTAGTTGAGGTTTTTCTTTTTGTTTTGTTGAGTAGGAACTCTCCCAAATATGATGTTCTTCTCTAGAGACTGGCCCTCCTGACTTCATGTCCCAAATACATCAGATATGGCTGAACCATCCTTGTTTCCAAGGAGCATTCTGGTTGTATGTCTTCTAGGACAGATCTGTTGGTTCTTTTAGCAGTCCATGGTATATTCAGTATTTGTCTTCAGCACCACAACTCAAAAACATCAGCTTTTCTCCTCTCTCCCTTATTCACTGTCCAGCTTTCACAACCACATGATGTGACTGAAAATATCATGGCATGAGTCAGGTGCACCTTTGTCTTCAATGTAACATCTCTAATTTTCAACACTTTAAAGAGGTCTTTTGGAACAGCTTTTCCCAATGCAATGTGTCTTTTGATTTCTTGATGCTACATCCATGGGTGTTGATTGTAGAACCAAGTAAAGCAAAATCTTGGAAAATCTCAATCTTTTCTCCACTTAATCACGAAGTTGCTCACTGACTCACTTATAAGGATTTTTGTTTTGTTGATGTTGAGGTGCAATCCATACTGAAGGCTATGGTCTTTGATCTTTATCAGTAAATGTTTCAAATCCTCTTCACTTTCAGCAAGCAGACTTATGTCATCTGCATAATGTAGGTTGTTAGTGAGTCTTCCTTGTGATGGCATGTTCTTCATAAAGTCTAGCTTCTTGGATTATTTCCTCAGCACAGAGATTAAAGAGGTTCAGTGAAAGGATACAGCTGTGACACACACCTTTCTCAAGTTTAAACCAAACAGTGTTTCCTTATTCTGTTCAAATGACTGCCTCCTGGTCCATGTACAGATTCCTCATGAATAGAATTAAGTGCTCTGGTATTCCCAATTTTTGCAATGTTATCCAAAATTTGTTATGACCCACACAGTCAAATGTCTGCATAGTCAAGAAAACATAGAAATCTTTTTGGTGTTCTGTGCTTTTGGCACATATTTATCCTACATCAGCAATGATGTCCCTGGTTTCACACCTTCTTCTGAATCTGGCTTGATTTTCTAGCAGTTTTTTGTCTATATCCTGCGGCGGTCACTTTTGAATGATCTTTAGCAAAATTCTGTTTGTGTGTGATATTAATGATATTGTTCAATAATTTCCACATGCAGTTGGATCCCATTTCTTGGGAATAGGCACATGAATGGATCTCTTCTGGTCAGTGGCCAGTTTAGCTGTTTTCCAAATCACTTGGCATAAACAAATTAGCACATCTGGTACTGCATCTGTTTGTTGAAACATCTCTGTTGGTATTCCACTAATTCCTGGAGCCTTGTGTTTCACCAATTCCTTCAAGGCAGCTTCCAATTCGTCCTTCAGTACCGTTGGGTCCTGATCATATGCAACCTCTTGAAATTGTCACCCACCAATTATTTTTGGTATAAGGACTCTGTGTATTCCTTCCATCTTCTTTTGATATTTCATGTGTCTTTTCCCTGTAGAATTCTTCACTATTGCCACTCAAGGCTTGATTTTTTTCCTTCAATTCCCTAAGCTTGAAAAAAACAGAGTGTGTTCTTCTCTTTTTGTTTTCTGTCTCCAGCTCTTTGTATATATCATTATATTTGATTTTGTCTTCTTGATCTGCCCTTTGAAATGTTCTCTTTTGTTCCTTAACTTTATCCTGTCTTCCTTTTATTTTAGCTGCTCCTCATTCAAGGGCAAGTTTTAATGTCTCTCTTGACATGTAATTTTGTCTTTTCTTTTTTTCCTGTCTTTTAAATAACCTTTTGCTTTCCTCATGAATGATGTCTTTAATGTCATGCCACAACTCATTTGGTCTTCCGTCATTAGTGTCTAACGCATCAAACCTGTTCTTGAGGTGGTCTCTGAACTCAGATGGAATATACTCAAGATCATATCTTGGCTCTCATACACTTGTTCTAATTTCCTTCAGTTTCAGTTTGAACCTGCACATGAGCAGTTGATGGTCTGATCCACAGGCATCCCTCCCCTGACCTTGTTCTGACTTGATAGTCAATTTCATTCCTGTATGTTCCATCTGGTGAATTACATGTGTTTAGTTGCTGTTTATGTTGGTGAAACATGTATTTTCAATGAAAAGGTCATTGGTCTGACAAAATTATTTCTTTTCTTTTCTTTTTTTTTTTTTTTTGCAGTACTGGGGGTTGAACCCAGAGCCTTGCACTTGCATGCTTTGCAAGTGTTGTACCACTGAGCTGCACCATCAGCACATTTTTTAAGTTTTTGAGACAGGTCTTGCTAAATTACACAGACTGCCTCTGGTCTCGAACTTGTGATCCTGCTGCCTTTGCCTCCTGAGTCACTGGGATTACATGCATGTGCCACCATGCCCAGCTTTCTGACAAAATTCTATCATGCAATTTCCAGCATCATTTCTGTCACCAAGGTCATATTTCCCAACTGCTAAGCCTTCTTCTTTGTTTCCAACTTTTGCATTCCATTCACCAGTAATTATCAATACATCCTGATTGTATATTCGATCTATTTCAGATTTTGGAAGCTGGTAAAAATCTTCCCTAACTTCATTTGTGGCCCTAGTGGTGGGTATGTAAATTTGAATAATAGTCATATTAATTGGTTTTTCTTTCAGGAATGTGGATATTATTATGTCACTGACAGAATTGTACTTTAGCACAGATCTTGAAATGTCTTTTTTGATGACAAGTGCCACTCCATTTCTCTTTAATTTTGTCATTCCCAGAATTGTTGTTGTTAGGTGCTTTCAAGTCAGTGTCCGACTCATAGCTATCCTACATACAACAGGCAAGACACTATTGTTAGTGCATCTCTGTTATTCATAGGTTTTCAATGGCTGATTGTTTTTTGGGAGTGGGTTGCCAGGTCCTTCTCCCAAGCCTACTGTACCTGGTGTTCCCAGGTGGTCCCCCATTCAATTACTAACCAGGCCTGACCCTTCTTAACTTCCAACATCTGATGGGATTGGACACCACATTGTATGGCTGCAGGCTACATTCTGAGCATAGTAAACCATATAATTCTCTGATTCAAAATGGCCCGTGTCAGTCCATTTTAGCTGACTAAAGCCTAGAGTATCAATATTTATGTGCTCCATTTCCCTTTTAGTGATTTATAATTTTCCTAGATTCATACTACATACATTCCATGTTCCAATTACTAATGGATGTTTACAACTGTTTCTTCTCATTTTAAGTCATGCCACATCAGCAAATGGAAGTCCCTGTGGCTTTACTCCATTTCATTCATTAAGGTAGATTCTATGTTGAGGAGGCAACTCTTCCTGGCATCTTTTGAGTGCCTTCCAACCTAGGGGCTAATTTTCTGGCACTATATCTACAGTGTTCTCTGCTGTTCATAGAGTTTTCAATGGCTAATTGTTTTGGGAATGGGCTGCCATGTCCTTCTCCCTAGTCTGCTTTACTCTGAAAGCTCAGCTGAAACCTATCCACCAATACTGGTACCATAGCTTTCAGCATCACAGCAACACACAAGCCCCCACATCACTACAAACTGACAAGATATGTGCACCATTTTATAATATAGAGGAAAAATAATAAACCTTGTCTCAAGGAACTAACTTTATGAAAGACTTTGTCTAAAATCTTACATGTTTCATCTTCCAATATTTACAACTTCTTTTTGGTTTAGTTTTTGAATGCTTATAAATAAGGATATTCCAGTTTAATAATTTTAAAAGTCTATGATGAGTTCATCACTAGTTATGTGAAGTTAATGAATCTTTATTGATTTAACAACTAAGAGTGAAAACAAGTTATATTTGTAGAATAAAAAATGTTAACATGTATTATCAATCATCACAACATGGTGGACTTATGGTAGCCAAAGGAATCATAAAATGTTTGGAAGTGGAAAAAGTCAAGTGAATTTGGGGCAAAGTAAATGAAAACTAAAAATGTATTTATAAAACCGTATTAGTAGACTTTTTGTACATGTGCACACCGCACATAGAATTTGCCTAGGAAATGTTAGTTTCCTTTACTATTTATTACATGTTCAACTTTTGCAAAAGAAAACATGTAGTTGTGCTTTATTTTAGATTAGATATGTTGTTGTTGTTGTTAGGTGCTGTTGAGTTGGTATCCGACTCATAGTGACCCTACATAAAACAGCAAAACACTATTGTCAGTGCTTCTCTGCTGTTCATAGGATTTTCAATGACAGATTGATTTTTGGGAGTGGGTTGCCGGGTTCTTCTCCCAAACCTACAGCACATGGTGATCCCAGGCGGTCTCCCATCCAAGTACTAACCAGGCCTAGCCTTGCTTAGCTTCCAAAATCTGACAGGATAGGATGCCACAGTGCTACGTCTGCTGGCGGATTCGATAAATTCTCCTTAAAAGTTTAACTTGAAGTCAGGTATAGTGGTACAGCCTGTAATCCCTGTTCTCAGCAGGCAGAAACAGAGTGATCAGGAGTTCCCAGCCAGCCTGGGCTACACAGTATGACCCTGTTTCAAGAACCAAAACCAAACCAAACAAAAAATATGATTTGAGTCAGGTGTGATGGTGCATGTCTAAAATACTAGCACTAGGGAGGCTAAGGCAGTAGGATCATGAGTTTGATACCAGTATGGGCTACTTGTTGAGTTCAAGGCCAGCTTGCCCCAGGTTGGGCCCATCACTGTCAGTGGTGGCACAGCAGGGAGGTACAACTCAGTGTGGCCACCTTAGGCTGAGTTATTCCCCTAGTTGGGTCCTCCATTCAGGTTCAGCTGGATCCTTGACTTCATCACAGAAAAGAATTTTAGGACGAGTCATCAAGAGTGAATCAAGGTTGTAGAGTTTATTAAGTTCACATTTTAGAATACACATGGGCCTCAGAGAGAGATAGACATCCAAAACAGGGACACGTGCTTCCCAGGAAAGCAAAAAAAAAAAAAAAAAAAAAGCCTCTGGTCATGTGTTCTTTCCAGTTTTCTTTCACCTAGGGCACACCCCATATGACATCAGCCCAGGGTGCTGAGCTCTGGGCACTCAGTGTCACATGAGCCTTAAGTGCCTAGAAAGGCCCCTGCTAGGGGGGCTGGGATTTAGCTCAGTTGGTAGAGTGCTGTCCCAATACTGCAAAAACAGGAGAAGGACATGGCAATCCACTACAGAGGCAATCTTGAAACAATCAGTCATTGAAAATGTAGGGCACTGCCTAGAGAGGCAGTTTGCCCCGGGGCCTATCTAGGCTCCTTGGAGGACTGAGGCTTGTTCCCCAGGCAGTCACCTTTGCCCTACATCCGGGAACTCAGGGTCATCGAGCTCCCCAAGATGGCTCTGGCATCTATTCCCTTGCCTCAGACCCCTTGACACAGATTGGCTGTTTCCAAACCCCAGAACGGATCCTGATTGGACCATTTGGGAACCACCCCTGATTGGCTACTTTACAAAACCAAATTTAAATATCCCCTCTGATTAGCCAAAACATGTATGGGGTGACTGCCTCTGATTGGTCCCTGGCTAGCCCCAGAAGAGTACATAAGGGCGGTACATGGAGCAGTCTGGGTCCATTCCATTGACCAGGACAGACAAGGAAGAAATAAAGAACTGTTGGAGCAGAGCACTTGGAGTCTTCATTGGGAAGAAAAGAAGCAAGGAGCTGCTGTGGGCAGAAGCCTCTGAGCCTGCCTTTCTCAAGGCTTCTCAGAGCAACCGTGGGCATAAGCCTCCTTTCTGGGCAGTGCGGCTCTTGGGTGCCCGCTCCCCCTCACCAGACGACGGGTCTTTGGCTGCTGGTTCCCGCTCACAGCCGAAGTGAGTCCAGCGGCAGGGCAACAGAAAATGCTATAAGGGCCACTATGAGTCGGACACTACTGGATGGCACCTAACAACAACATGGGCTAGGGAGGTGCCAATAAGATCAAAGGAAGTTTCATTGTTTAGGTTTAAGAAAAAAGTCATGAGGGAGTTGCCTGGGCATGTCTCAAAGCAGCACAGAATTAAACAAGTTCAAACTCAAGGGTTACGTACAATTTTGGCCCTGAGCATGGCTTATTACTATTTTATCATTTCCATTATTTAAAATGTCTCCTCAAAATGGTATCTCTATTCAAGCAGTCCTCTAGTTTTTTGTAGTTTTGTTAAAGTTTTCAACTCTCAGCTGGTAAGACTCAAAGCAGATTCTGGGGTGAAAGTTCTTTCCTTTTTCATGTCCCCCAAATTTCCTTATCTTTCTATTTGGCCTCACACATAGTGAGTTCAAGGCCAGCCTGCTACATAGGAGACTGTGTCAAAATAAAAACTGGAGAGCAAGGCACTATGGCACATTCCTGTAATCCCAGTGACTTGGGAGGGTGAGGCAAGAGGATTGTAATTTCAAGGCTAGAGGCAGCTTGCACAAGTTAGTGAGACCCTGTCGCAAAATAAAAAAATATATATATTAAGAAAGGGTTTGGGGTGCAGCTCAGTTGTAGAGTGCTTGCCTTGCAAATGCGAAGCCATGGGTCTAAACTTCCAGTACTGAAACCACCACCACAACAGTAACACAAAAACAAAAACTCAAGGACTAATGACATAGCTCAGTGGTGGAACACTGGCCTAGCATGCCCAAATCCTTGGGTTCAATCCTCAGTACTGAAGGAAAAAATTATGTATATATATATGTGTGTGTGTGTGTGTGTGTGTGTGTGTGTGTGTGTGTGTGTGTATTACATATAATTTAAATTTTTATTAATTTTACTAGTAAATCACAATCTTATGTTTCCACATTGTGTAAACCTAAATAATTTTAAATCAGGTTTATTATTATTACTTTTTTTTTTTTTTTTTGCAGTACTTGGGGGTTGAACCCAGGGCTTCACACATACTTTGCAAGGACTCTACCACTGGACTACACCCCAAGCCCATTTTTTATTTTTTATCTTGAGACAGGGTCTTACTAAATTACATAGGCTGCCTCTGGCCTCAAACCCATGATCTTTCTGCCTCTGCCTCCCAAGTCTCTGGGATTATAGACATGTAGCACCTCATTTGTCTTTCAGTTTTTCTTTAACAAAATCTTTCTAGCCATTAAGTAATGAGTCATGACTTCTTGGCATAAGATTTAGAATAAAAGCTCAGTATATAGTATATCCATATCTGGACTAATTATGAAATGAATGCTAAAAAGTATTAATTATTATTATATTATAATTATATATAAAATATTATATATTGTATTATGCTATATTATTATAATATATACATTATTATTAAGTGTCAACATGGTGGAATCAACACCAGAAGTTCCAAAATTCTTCTAGTTGAATGTAATACTCCAAACTCCTGAATCAGAAAGAGTTAATTCATTCAAAATGAGTCTTTCACACATATAAACATCCTGGTTAAGTTATAAAATTTTTATCATCTCTTAGGGCAACTAATCAGTTCACAGTTGCCAAGGGAAAACTGAGATGAAGCTATTCAAAAAAAAAAAACTGAAAATACATGATTTGTTGTTGTTCTTGTTGTTAGCTGCCGTCGACATGATAGTATTTAATAATACAGAAAAAGCTAAGTCAAACAGGAGAAAATGTATCTGGGAGAAACCAGCTGTATGTCCACAGCTCAAAACTGTGAAATTCCTGAGGACAAGACCTACAGCAGCTTACTTTCAGCTGAAAGCTAATTGTAGTATGCCAATATCCTCATATTTTGCAGAAACACATTAGCCAAAAGTGTTCTCTTTCCTACATTATATATGCTACATTTCCTTTCCCCCTCTGGGTATCCTACTTTCTGAAATATGTAAGTCACTGCCAAAAGAAGAGATCATTTCTTTTTAAAACATATAATTTATAAAATTATGCCTTTACATCAAAATAATCCCTAGGATATGTTTGTTTTTGTCTCTATAAAGAGTTTTGTTTAACTCTTTCAAGGGGAAGAGTACATCAATGCATCATTGATAATAGATTATTAATAAATGTCTGAAGGGTAACCCAAATGTTTATGATTTCTGACTCTGAAATTTGGAAACTTTGTTTGAATAAATCTAAAGAAAGTGACTGTTTCTAAGATTCAGTAACTTCCTGCAGATCATAAAATAGCCAGAGCATGTGTGTCTTGCAATAGGAGGAACATTAACACTTCCCCTATGATTCCACACCACCCAGCCTCTGTTGTTTTTTAGGTTCTGTGTTTTGAATGCTCTGCCACAGGTCATTAGGTACTTTGTGAAGGAGTCTGAAAAAGAAACTAACGTTGCTGAATACCTGTTTTACTAGGCATTTTGCTAAGTGCTTTCATATGTTATCTTTCTTAATTCTCACCACCACTCTCCAAGTAAGTATAACGCCCACAAACCCCAGTGGTAATTTCTCTTTGAAGAATGACCCAGGTCATATACACTATGTTTGGTAGTTGCAGTTTTCTGCTGATAAAATAATGATCAGATAAATTTGGAGGCTACCTTGTACAATGTGGCTATTTATATTTCTATCAATTTTCACATGGCTATTTAAATTTTAATCAATTTTTATTAAGTTTAGTTCCACAATCACAATTGTCACATTACACTTCTCAGTAACCACATGTGGTTAGTGGCTACTACATTAGACAATGTAGCATATAAAACATTTCTGTCATTGCAGAATGTTCTATTAGTGCTAATTGGAAGTTTGCAACAATTAGAACAGATGACATTTTCCTTGGAAAAAATAAAAATGGAATTTAATGTGCAATGGAAAAAATCAGATTAAGTAAGAATTAATTCAATACTATATGATAATTTATCGTATGACCAATGTCCAAGATGGACTTAAGTTTCTCCACTGGTGAACAGTTAAAGACTGTTTACAAAGTTTTCTTCTTTACTCTAGGATCCTGACCTCCCTTAAATTCTTTCCCTTCTTTGAGATGTAGGTTTTACAATCTAGTAATATCTTCCTGAAAGGGCTGGGAGCCATCTCTTTGAAATGCAATCATCAAAGGAGACAGCAGTCCACTCTCCAAGTTCCTGTGGGAGAGCAGGAGACTAACTTCAGTGCGTACCTTGTTCAAAGATGTAAAACTATCTCCTGTCCTAAAGATATGAGAAGTTGATTTGTCCTTTGTGTGAAGCCAATTTGCACACATAGATGGTTTATGATTCCCTCAAATGTCTTCCAATACTTTTTAATAGCTCACCTCAGCCCTTCAAAAACCCTACTCTTTTTTTTTTTTTTTGCTTTATTAGTAAATGATGATGGGATTCAGAGTAATAATTGGTTTTCTCCATTATGCATCCTTTACATCAGTTCTGGCAACACTTTCATCAACCCACAAAGTTTATGGAGCCTCATTATCGTTGTTGTTAGGTGCTGTCAAGTCAGTATCTGACTCATAGTGACCCTCATAGGGTTTTCAATGCTGTTTCGGGATTGCCTTGGGAGTGGATTGCCAGGCCCTTCTCCCATTTTTGCATTGCTGGGAATTGAACTCGGGACCTCAGAGACTGCAGCGCAGCGCTCTACCAACTGAGCTAAATCCCAGCCCTCTGTGGAGCCTTATGTTGTTGTTAGGTGCTGTCAAGTCAGTATCCAACTCATAGCGACCCTCTGTGCAACAGGGGAAACACTATTGTCAGTGCTTCTCTGCTGTTCATAGGATTTTCAATGGCAGATTGATTTTTGGGAGGGGGTTGCCAGGTCCTTCTCCCAAGTGGAGCCTTACAGCTAATATGTAATAAAACTTAAATGCTTATTGAGGTTATATTCTCCTATTTTTCCAATGTACTCATGAAGTTACACTGTTTTCATTGAGATCATTCTCTCTCCATTCATTCCTCCACATTGGCCCTCCTCCTTATCCCATCTTCTCTAATTTTCATTTCTCTCTGCTAGTTTCCTCCCTCCTTCTTTCCACTCGTATTATTGCTCCTTCTCCCCTAAGTCACATATGAGTGGGAACATATGGTATTTCTCTTTTTGAGCTTGCATTCATTTGCTTAAGATGATGTCCTCCATTTTGTTGCAAATGACATTATTTCATTTTTTATTGCTGAGTAGTATTCCGTTGTGTATGCATACTATAGTTTTTTTTTAAAATCCATTCTTTTGTTGATAGGCACTTTTGTTGGTTCCATATCAAAACCCTACTCTTTCTTTACTCCTCCCTACTCTAATAGTCTTGAATAAAGTCTTCCTCACCTAGTTAAATTTGTCTGGTTCAAGCTGTGTTTTGATATCAGTTTTCAGAAAATGAAAATAGTTATTCAAAATAGTGTGAATTCGGTTTATACTGAAAATCACATGATCTTTTTCTTTTCTTTTCTTTCTTCTTTCTTTCCACTGTGGATTGAACCCAGGACCTTGAGAGCCACATGCTAAGTATGTACCTTGCCACCAGGTCACACCCTTTGATATTTTCTTAAGATAAACTTCCAGCTAAATTATCTACACAGGTAATCATATAGTAATGTGGACAAAGCAAAATGGCTTGATTCCATACATAAATACAATTTCAGTATTTGAGGGCAGAGTTTCAATTACATGTAGCTCTCTCTACCTGACACCTTTTCAGCACCACCCATAACCTTTTACCCAGTTTAACTGCTCTGCCATGAAAACATGGTGAAAAAGAAGCCAAGTTTTTCAGTCAAGAAACACTTTCTTCTAGAATATGATCTCTCTTTAGCTGATTATAGAAGACTCCAGTGAGGTTCATTGGAGGGTACTTCTAGCAATCTATTTCCATCATGCTTCTCAGACTCAGCCAAGGTTATACTCAGGTCAAATGTATACTCCCAGGTCTTCCTACAATTTATACTCTGCAAACCTCAGGCAATTAATTGTTCTGTCTTTCAGCTTGTTCTTAGCATTTTGTTAAGGTTGCATCTCCATTAATAATAAAATTCTTTCTTCTCAGAGGGTAAATCCCATAGTTCATAGACAACATTTCAATGTGATTTTTCTTCCTTTTGTTAGGGGCACCCCAGGGAACATACTTCTATTATCACCTGTGCACCAAAGAAGGCTAACAGTGTTGGCTGTCATTCAGTTCCTATTCTTGGTTCAACTGCCTTTTTTTCTTTTTAAAGACAGATTTATGGCTCTCAGGGAAGTGGGATGATATAAGAAGAATCACAGACATTCATTGGAACTAAAAGTACTATATAGACATATTTACAAATTCCTGGTATGTTATATTTCAGAAAACTTTCATGTTAATTCTTTTAATCATACAACAATGCAATGAGATGGATGTTAATGTATATCCAAGTTTACCAAAACAAGACATAAAACAAGGAAACTTAGATATACTTAGTGGCAATCCTAAAGTTTACAAAAGTGTAGTCCACCTCTGCTGCTCCCACATCCCACTGTTATTCCCTGTAACTCATAGCAGTTTGTGGCTGGGCTCCTACCACTTGACCAAGCCTACTCCAACAAGGTCTCCCATAATCTCTGTATGGAAACTTTCAGTCCTTACCTTGGTGGAGTGTCATCAGAGCTAGACTTTGAAGGCCACACCTTCCCTGGGTTTCTGGGACACTATACTCTTGTTTTTCTCTTGCTTAATGTGTTTTCCTTTTAAGATTTGACTTCCTTTCTCTCAGTCCTTCCTTACAGGCAGGAAGCAGAGAGAAAGACTGTGTCATCCAGGTAAGGCCTGGAAGTACAGAACTTCCTAGTTGATTGCTATCAATAGAAACATTTTTATTCTGTGCTCCTATGAGGAGCTCCTTGGGAGAAGGATCTAGCAACCCATTCCCAAAAATCAATCTGCCATTGAAAACCCTATGAACAGCAGAGAAGCACTGACAATAATGTTTCCCCTGTTGTATGTAGGGTTGCTATGGGTCGGATACTGACTCAATGGCACCTAATAACAACAACGTGAGTAGCTCCACCCAAGAAGAATGCAATTGTAAGCATTTCTTTTTCCTTCCCAGCATCACAAGGAACTCATTGCTGTGCTGAGTAGCTCTGTTGTTGTTGTTAGGTGCTGTCGAGTCGAGTCCGACTCATAGCGATCCTATGTACAGCAGATCGAAACACTTGCCCATTCTGTGCCAGGCAAACGATCTTATTTATGTTTAAGCCCATTGTTGCAGACACTGTGTCAATCCATCTGGTGGAGGGTTTTCCTCTTTTGCGTTGACCTGCCACTCTCCCAAACATGATGTCCTTTTCCAGGGATTGATCTCTCCTGACTACATGTCCGAAATATGTAAGACACAGTTTGGCCATTCTTGCTTCCAAGGAGCACTCTGGTTGCACTTCTTCTAGGACAGATTTGTTGGTTCTTTTGGCAGTCCATGGTATATTCAATAGATGTCTCCAGCACCACAATTCAAAAGTGGGAGAGGCCATATTGGACATCAACTTCATTAGTCCAAACAAGAGAGCTTAAGATATAGCTGATGGTGATGAAGAAGCAAGGTAATTCTTTCCTATTGGACCTGCAATGCAGAGGACCAAATTTTGTCTTCAAATATATTGTTCTTGTTACATGCCAATGAGTTGGGTCCAACTCATAAAGACCCTATGTACAACCGAATGAAACACTCCCCAACACTGTGCCATGCTGGCAGCATTGTCAGTGCAGTGCTTCTCTACTATTCACAGGATTTTTAATAGCTTTTTCAAGATTATTTTGGGAATGGGCTGCCAGGTCCTTCTCCCATTTCTGTGGTGCTGAGGATCAGACCCAGGGTCTCAGAGCATGCAGAATAAGCACTTTAAGAACTGAGCTAAACCCTAGCCCTTATATTAGTGCTAATTATATAGTTGGGCTGGGATTTAGCTCAGTTGGTAGAGCACTGCACTGCAGTCTCTGAGGTCCCCAGTTCAATTCCCAGCACCGCAAAAATGGGAGAAGGGCCTGGCAATCCACTCCCAAGGCAATCCCGAAGCACTCAGCCATTGAAAACCCTATGAGGGTCACTATGAGTCAGATACCGACTAGACGGCACCCAATAACAACAACAACAATTATATAGTTAGTAGTTTTCAAGATAGCTGCAGTATGACTATTCTAACAATGCATATTTGTTCGTTGAAGGAAAATTCAATTAGGCTCAAAATACATTCTTATCATTAAAAGAAATGAACGATTATATTTGTCAAAGAAAAAACAAAGAAGGGCTGATATATTCCTCAAGTATAATTCCAACTATCATAATTTTTTGAATGATTATAGAAATCTTTCTTTTTTATTATCTAATTGTATGAACATATCTCACCCTTGGTAGTCATTATATACAATTTAAAAAAACAATTAATTTTAAACATAAAATCTAATATTAAAGTCAGCTTAAATATGCAAATACATTGGGGCTGGGATTTAGCTCAGTGGGTAGAGCACTGCGCTGCAGTCTCTGAGGTCCAGAGTTCAATTCCCAGCACCGCAAAAATGGGAGAAGGGCCTGGCAATCCACTCCCAAGGCAATCCCGAAACAGTCAGCCATTGAAAACCCTATTAGGGTCACTATGAGTTGGATACCGACTTGATGGCACCTAACAACAACAACAACAACAACAAGTTTAGCACCTTACTATTTTTTTTTATTCTTTTATTATAACTATAGAATATATTAGCTGGGCGTGGTGGCACATGTCTGTAATCCCAGCAGCTTGGGAGGCGGAGCCAGGAAGATTTCAAGTTCGAGACCAGAGGAAGTCTGTGTAACTTAGCGAGACCCTGTCTCAGGAAGTAAGGAAAAAAAATAAAAGGGCTGGGGGTGCAGCTCAGTGGCCCAGCACTTGCAAAGCATGCAGGCATGAGGCCCCGGGATCAACCCCCAGTATCACACACACACACACACAAAAAGAATATAAAGGAAGTATTGTGAAAGGAATTCTATCCCATAGGAAAGTGATATGTTGAAGTCTTAACCCCCAGTACCTCAGACTAAGACTTTACTTGTAAATAGGGCCCTCATAAGAACATAGCCATAGGAAGAGAGAGAAACACACAGAGAGAGCCGTGTATGGCAGTGAAGGTGGATATGGAAGTGCTGTAACGGTAAGCCACAGAATGCTAAACATTACCAGTAAACCACCAGAAGCCAGGAAAAGGCAAGGAAGAATTCCCCCGCAGGTTTACCAGACAATATGATTCTGTTGACACCTTGATTTTTGAACTTTGAGCCTCCAGACTATGACAGAACAAATTTCTGTGTTTTAAGCTACCTTGTTTGTGGCATTTTGTTACAGCAGCCCAGAAAACTAACACAGAAAGTAATGAAAAATTTCACTAAGCCCCAAATTGACACTCCGAAGTCTTATATAAGTTGCCCAAGGGATGCCCCCTCCATGTGTCTGTCAGCTAGTTGTTCTGTGAGGGCTTGCATGTTGCTGTGATGCTGAAAGGTATGTCACTAGTATTTCAGATACCAGCAGGGCCACCCATGTGGACAAGTTTCACCTGAGCTTCCAGACTCAGACAGACTAGGGAGAAGGACCCAGCAGCCCAATCCCAAAATAATTAGCCATGGAAAACCCTATGAGTAGCAGAGAAGCACTGACAAATATACTACCAGAAAATGAGCCCTCAGGCTGGAAGGCATTCAAGAAATAACTGTAGTAGAGCTGCCTTCTCAAAGAAGACTTGACTTTAATGATGGGAATGGAGTAAAGTACCCAGGACCTCCATTTGCTGATGTGGCACGATTCAAAATGAAAAGAAACATGGTAGTTGCAATAATGGGCTCAAACATAAAAGAAGATCATGTGCATGGCACACTATGGGGTAGTGTTTCCTCCTGTTATACAGAGGCTCTCTATAAGTTGGACCCAACTTGATAGCACTTAAAGACAACATGGGATGTCATGTGAATATTGTTTTCTCTATGTGACATGATATATAGAAAGTTGGGAAGCATAATCCTTCACCCTTTCTGAAAACATTACACTTCCTAGGAGCTTTTGTCCTCAGTCTTCTTCTCTTCTCATAGTCAACCCATTCTTGCTGGGTAACCTTACTACACAATTTGCACGTGAATGTTGATTACTTTGAATCTGTGCTTTTAAACCCAAAGTCTCTTCTTAGCCGCAGACCCCATAGTTAACTGCCTGTAGATTTAAAGGTCCATAGTCATTGAGATTTTAAGACACAATTAGGATAATAAAAGGAACTCTGAGTGGTTTGAATTTAGATTATCCAGAGGGACTTGGATGTAATTCCAGCAGTGTAGAGGTGGAAGCAAGAGGAACACAAGTTTGATGCCAGCCTGGGCTACACAGCAAGCCCTTGTCTCAAAAAATATACACAAAACCAAACAAACAAAAAACCAAACAAACAAAACTTAAAAAACCCACTACCCCAATAACAAAAACCTCAAGGCTGGAGGTGTAATTGGATCATAGAGTGCTTGCCTAGGTTTGATTCCAGACTGCAAAGAAAAAAAAAAAGTGAAGAAAGAAGAAGGAAAAAAAGACAGACAGACAGACAGACAGACAGACAGACAGAAAGAAAGAGGAGGAAGAACGAGAACAAAGAAAAAAGAAGGAAAGGACTTGGAGAAGGAAGAGTTGGCATTGCTTCAGATGGCCCCATCATCATCTTTTCTTTAGGCAGAACTCCATCCCTCAGATCTCCCTGAATCAGTCCCCATCAAAGTAAAGAGAGTGTGAAGAACAGTCCTGAGGAATATCATCATCCTGAGGAACCTAAATTGTTGGCTGGATGTAGTACACACACAGTGAGAATTCATCCACAGTGCAGTAGAGCCAAACATGCCGTGCCTAAGTGGATAGCTCATGATGTTAAAGAGAAATTATTCACTAAAAGTTATTCATTAAAAATGACAAGATAGATTTTGATTAAGGTGCTACAATGGAGACAAAGACTTCAGTATAGACTGGGACTCATATTTGCAGAAATAGAAGGCCAAAGAGAACGTACTGAAGGATGTTAGGGAGGGTATGTGAAATGTAATTGCTGGTGCTTATCAAAGTTAGGCTCCTAACCTCCCACAGAGCCTGGGTGCGGGGGAAGCTATCTTTCTTGATGATTATATTTCAAAGCCATGGCTTCCAGGTCCTTGAGAAAGATGTTACTGGAATGTAGAAGATAAATCTCAAAGGGAAAATATAACTGCAAGTTTTCTAAAACAAATGCTCTAAGAAAAGAGAGGTCAAGGCCCTGTAGTCAGGTTTTGGCTGGATCAAAAAGTAAATTCTTTTGGCAGGATTGAGCTTTCTCATGCACACATTTTAAGGGGTTTAGAGTTGTCATCCTAGGAACACAGCCTTGAGCTGATAGAAACTAGGCTAGTGTTTGTTTAGTCTTAGGGACTTGGAGGAGTGAAAGAAATCCTTTGTCCTTTCAGCTGTAGTTCTTATAGAACAAGGTTGAGCCTAGTCAAGAAGAGGGCTCAGAAGAGCCTAAGTAAAATTTAGTCAAGGAAAAAGTCTTTGTCAATGACTATGGGAATCAATATAAAATTTCCCCCATCACATTAATATTCTCAAAGAATTAAAAAAAAAAAAGCTGTACATAGTGGCACATGCCTTCCAGAGCTCAGGAGGCTAGGGAAGGAAGACTGTGGGTTCAAGGCCAGCATGGGCTACATAGTGAGACTCTGTCTCAAAAAAAAAAAAAAAAGCTGTTAATTTTTCACTATACTTTAAATAATAGTCAATATTTATGACTTTTGTGAAATGTAGGAGTCAGACTAGACAAACTTGAGGTGTCTGTTATCCCTAGTGGTCAACAGGCAGAAATTCACCTCATCTCAGTGGACTCTGAGGCTGAGGATAGAATTTATGAGAGAAACAAATGATGACACTTCTGATATCTCTGTTGATGGGGTTGCATCTTTCCTAAGCAAATGGATTCTGAACCCCACATCAGGTATCCTACCTTGAAACATGCTTTGTTCTTGAAGAAGAAACCTAATCAATGAGAATCTACTTATTCTGTTGTTGTTGTTAGGTGCCGTTAAGTCGGTATCCGACTCATAGCGACCCTCTGTGCAACAGGGGAAACACTATTGTCAGTGCTTCTCTGCTGTTCATAGGGTTTTCAATGGCAGATTGATTTTTGGGAGGGGGTTGCCAGGTCCTTCTCCCAAGCCTACTGCATCTGGTGTTCCCAGGTGGTCTCCCATCCAGGTACTAACCAGGCCCGACCCTGCTTAGCTTCTGAGATCTGACGGGATCGGATGCCACAGGGCCACCGCTGCAGGCCTACTTACTCTAGGCACTCTTTAAGCACCTATAGGGGGCTCCCATTCTAATAGTGGGGACAGAAAGAAATGAGTAGACAAATAAGATCACCTCAGATAGAATATTTTGTAGAAGATTCCTGTAAAGTAATCCAGACAAGGTAATGTGATACAGAGCAATGGAGTGGGAAGAATCTATTTT
Source organism: Pedetes capensis (assembly GCA_007922755.1). Taxonomy (NCBI): domain Eukaryota; kingdom Metazoa; phylum Chordata; class Mammalia; order Rodentia; family Pedetidae; genus Pedetes; species Pedetes capensis. Next base: position 69,132 of record VMDO01008513.1, read on the forward strand.
AGGTCAGGGAACCTCTCTAAGCAGGTAATTGACTTGAGGCCTGAAAGAACCTGTTCTCCTACAAAGATCTGAGGGAAGATAATTCTGGCAGAGGTCATGCAAATGACTTCATGTGGAGATAGTTTGGGTGAGTTTACAGAACAAAATAAAAGCAGATGAAGCATAGTGACTGAGAAGAGAAAGATCTGAGATATGGCTGGAGAAGGGGAACCCACTCCCCTAGGGCCTTGAAGGCAGTGATGAGGAGTTTGGTTTTTATTCTAAGTGCCACAAAAAGTCATAAAGAATATTTTTTTTGAGTGGGTACCGGGGAGTTGCCTGCAGCCATAGCCCTGTGGCATCCGATCCCATCAGATCTCGGAAGCTAAGCAGGGTCGGGCCTGGTTAGTACCTGGATGGGAGACTGCCTGGGAACACCAGAAGCTGTAGGCTTGGGAGAAGGACCTGGCAACCCCCTCCCAAAAATCAATCTGCCATTGAAAACCCTATGAACAGCAGAGAAGCACTGACAATGGTGTTTCCCCTGTTGTACAGAGGGTCACTATGAGTTAGATACCAACTCAATGGCACCTAACAACAACAACAACAACAACAACAACAACAACAACTTTGTGGTACTAGGGTATTGGACCCAGGATGCTCCACCACTGAGCTGCACCCTCAATCTTGAGACAGGGTCCTGCTAGGTTATGCCAGCTGCCTCCGACCTCAAACTTGCCATCCTGCCTCCGCTTCCCAAGTCGCTGGTATTACACAGGTGTGTGCCACAGCTCCTGGCTTAATTTACAGATTTTTAAAAGTCATATTATTTGTGAAAAAAGAACAGTATGGGGCAAAAGTGGAAGTGGGAAAGCAGTTTTGAGGCTCATAGAAAATATGATGATAGCACATACGAGGTGGTAGCAGTAAACATGCAGAGCTGTGAGCAGACTCAGGTTATATTTGAAAAGGGAACTGATTTATGAAGGGATTAAATGTAGGGAAGGCTGAATTAAGAGGGACTCCCAGGTTATGGCTTGAGGGAAATATTGAGGGAAAATATGTTTGGGGACGTAGACAAGAGTTAAGTTTAAAAGGAAATGGGAATTAGGCAATGTATGTTGTTGTTATTGTTAGGTGCCGTCAAATCAGTGTCTGATTCATAGCGACCCTACGTACAACAAATGAAACACTATTGTCATGCTTCTTTGCTATTCATAGGGTTTTCAATGGTTGATTTTTGGGGGACGGTGGTGGGGGAGTGGGTTGCTGGGTCCTTCTCCCAAGCCTACAGCACCCATGCAGTTTTCCATCCAAGTACTAACCAGGTCCAACTCTGCTTAGCTTCCGAGATCTGACAGGATCAGATGGCACAGTGGTAGGGCTACAGGCAGGCAGTGCATATATGAGTTGGGAATTCAGGAGGGGTCCAAGCTTAAGATGTACATTTGGAAGTCATCAACATAAAGATAATACCTAAGCACATCATCTTTTGTATTTCAACAACACAAGACAGAAATATTTTAGCCAAATGGGCACATGAGGCAAATATACTTGTTTATGTCATGTAAAACATTTACTGGTAGTTTGTTACTATGTATTACATATATAGATTTTACTTTTATGGGTGAATATTAATTGTACTAAATATGTTTCATTTTAATAATATGCATATAATATACTTTGATCCTATTCCCACCACTTCCCTCTCTTATACCACTCCCTATTCCCTCTGGTCCCCTACCTCTTCCCTAATAGGGAATGTCCTTTTTTTCTGGATTCCAAAGCATATATGCTTTCATATGCTATATATTAAATGTGTCCTTAACCACATTCAGAAGAGAGAAAGAAAAAGCAAGAAAAAGCAAAAGAGAGAGAAGCTAGGTGCTGTGGCACATGCCTGTAATCCCAGCGACTCCGGAGGCTGAGGCAGGAGGATTGCCAAGTTTTAGACCAGAAAGCAAAACCTTGTCTCAAAAAGTTAAAAAAAAAGAATGGGCTGGAGGTGCAGCTCAGTGGTACACTTGCAAAGCCTGCTAGTGTGAGGCCCTGGGTTCAACCCCTAGTATCGCAAAAAAAAAAAAAAAAAAAAAGAAAGGAAGAAAGAAAGAAAGAAAGAGAGAGAGAGAGAGAGAGAGAGAGAGAGAGAGAGGAAGGGGGAGGAAGGCACCTTACCATAATGCTTTATGTTCTTGTAACTCTCAAAAGTATATATTGATTTCTCAAGTCAACAATGCTGCCTGGGCTAATAAAAATAGTGTATCCACTGTACAGTATAAAGCAGAGAGTATCAGTCATTTTCTCCAGGTACATTCCGGCTTCATTACACAAGAACTGTAATAAATGCGATGACTATTAGCTGTCACTCTTTCTGAATATAGGAGGGTGGAACAGAAGAGCTCCAAACAGATTTTCTCCCATGGCTGGTGAAAAGCCATTCTACATTGTATCATTTATGATTACTGTATGATATCAGTAAATCTTCCATGGCACATTCCCAAAGAATGACAACTTGGGCCTGTTGCAACCAGTAGGCAGTTTAACTATGGTTTCCTGACACCAAATCTCCATTTCTCAGATACTCAGATAAATTCTCTATTTATTTTTCTTGGTATTTGGGGGCTGAGCCCAGAGTCTCACACATACTTTGCAAATGCTCTACCACTTGAGTGGCACTCTCAGCCCCTTTTTCATTTTTTGTCTTAGGAGACGGTCTTGCAAAATTACACAGGCTGCTTCTGGCTTTGACATGTTCCTCTCTCTGTCTCCCAATTCACTGGGATTACAGGCCACTGAGCCTGGCTCTAAATTCTCTTTTTGATGAGATTTTACATTATCCTGAAGCAGGTCAAACAACTCTAGGATTCACTCAGCCTTAGAGATATTCATTTGGAAAAGAGTCTCTTTCTTTAATTTTGTTCTTAGCTACAATATAGCCACACACCTAGTTTCTGTTGTATTATTGGTATAAACTTTTGGTTAAAAGCAATGCATAGGTTCTGTCCACACTTAGTGAGGAGTGATCACAAAAGGCATGAATACCAAGAGACAGGAGTCATGGGGGCTACCTTAAGAATCTCTCCATTGACAGCATTGTCCTAAAAATTAGATTTGAGAGAATGTGGATGGGGAAATCTTGAACTGTTTTAGTTTACCCTTAATCATCTTTCCTGAAATTAGGGGCTTGAGATAAAATCTGATAGACTAGCAGGGTATTTTGGTGCACACCTAATCCCAGCACTCAGGAGGCTGAGGCAGGAAGATTACAAGTCTGAAGACAGCTTGGGCTACATAACAAGACATTGTTTCAATAAAATAAAATAAGATAAAATAAAATAAAAATAAAATAATTTGATAGACTTAGATAAAATAAAATCATTTTCTAGATCTTAGTATGTGACTTAAAAATTCCTACCCAGTCATAGCAGCTATGGTCTTTATATCTGCAAAAATGCTTTACTCTAATTTCTATACAGTTGCCATATTTCTACCCACTGGTGCAACAGAAATATAATTTATCTATTATCTAATAATTCTTCAAATATTTAAACATGAAAATATGATCTCATGTATATTCTGCAAGTTAGTACTCCTAGGTTTGTTAATCAAAATGACTCTAGATCCTTCCATTGTAGTCAATGTTATCTATACATGCTTGAGTATATTTATCTCTCACAAAGAGTAGTCTAAACCTGGGTTTTGAATTCTATATAAAAATCATATATAGAATTCTAAAGTCTGCTAAATGGGATTAATCTCTTTTGACAGTAATGTGGTGAAGACCATTTAAAACAATGGGAATCACTTCCTTAAAATAATATAGCAGCAATTCTGAGAGTGCAGTAGAGTTTAAATTTTATAATTTAAATGATGTTTTCTTCTTTTAATTCTGAGCTTTCTCGTTTCTTTTCAACTCTCCATAAATGCTAACATTATTGTGACTATTATAAAATAATTATTGTCAGAATAAAAGCCATTGCTGATAGCATCTACTTATAAAATTTAATTGAAAACAAAATACATTAAAATGAATTACATACCAGAGTGCTAGAATGATATGAACAAATGGCAGATGGCATAAACATCAGCAAAATACAAGTGGAAAACCAATCTATTCAGAATGTAAAACAGTTTTGTAAGGGTTTTATATTTCCCACTTCCCTGATGCCTTACACAAGCAATGAGTTTTGGTTTCTGATGTCAAAGATGATTGCATGTTAGGCAACATAATTCCAGCATTACCAGTATGACTTAGTGCATGCACAACTATCACGTAACCGTCTTTCTGGATTTTCCAATTTACTTGAGTACCTGACATGCTGCTGTCATAACTATTCAAGCACAGCTGGATGAAGCTCATTAGGATCCTGAACCAATGGTTCCCAAAGACAACCCTGTAAATGTGCAGCAGTGGCTTGAGGAGCTGCTGGCTTGTGTTGCCATTGCTCATTGTCTGGTTCTAAGCATTATGCAGCATGGCCTAATGGGTGAAGCTGGGCAAGAGATCAAGATTTACACGTTCATTCTTGCCTCTGTGGCATATTTCTGGGCAACCAAAAAGTAAAAACAATAGAAAAGGAACACATAACAGATTTGTATCAGCAAAATTTAGTAGCATAAAACTTCCTCATTTAGTAACTTGAAAAAGTTTTAAGAGTTAAAAAATTTCTACTTGTTTATTGTCATTATTCATCAGTTTTGCCCAGCCCTCCACCCATTTCCTGTTGGCCTCTCTCCTCTGCCACCTCCAAAGCTATTTTTGCTGGTTTGTTTATCTTGTTTGTTTTTAATTATAGTCAAATATTTATGGCATACAATTTACTGTCTTAACTATTTTTAAATATAGGGTTCAGTGGTGATAAGTACACTCACATTGTTGTATAAACAATTTCTAGAACTCTTTTTATCTTGGAAAACTGAAACTCTTATACCCATTAAACATCAACTCCCTATGACCTTCACCATTCTCTCCCTATCCCTTAGCAACCTCCATTCTGCTTTTGTCTGTATAAATTTGACTGCTCTAGGTACCTCATATAGGTGGAACCACAGTATTTGTCTTTTTGTGACTGGTTTATTTTACTTAGCATAACATCCTCAGTGTTCAATTGTGTTACAATATACCAGAAATTTCTTTTTTGTTGATCTGTTTATCTACTTATAGACAGGTTGTTTCCTCCTTTAGGCTATGGTGAATAATGCTGCTATGAACACGAGTGTATGAATATCTCCTTGAGAACTGACAGCTTTCGATTATTTGGGGCATATAGCCAGAAATGGAACTGCTGGATCACATGACCATGCTATTTTAAATTTTTGAGGAACTACTACATTGTTTTCCATAGTGCGGCTGCTCCATTTTACATTCCCACCAATAATGCCCAAGACTTCCAGTTTTCCCATATTCTTGCCAACACTTATAATTTTCTGTTTCTTTTGTATTGTTTTTGATAGTAACTGTTACAGGAAAAATTGTGGGCCTTCAAAATTCATATGTTGAAGTCCCAACCCCTAGTATAACTGGATTTGGATACAGGCCCATTAGGAAGTAATTAAGTTAAAATGAAGCCCTTAGGATAGGCCCTAATTCATTCTCACTGGTTACCTTATAAGAAGAGATTAGGACATATATAGAGACAGCAAGTGTGAGCACATACAAAGGACAGGCCACATGAGGTCCATGAGGTTACAGCAAGAATGCAGTTATCTATACGTTGAGGAGAAAGGCTTCAGAGAAGCCTTCCAACACCTTGACCTTGGATTGTTGCCTCTAGAACTGTTAGAAAATAAATTTCTGTTGTTTGAGCCACCCAATTGTAGTATTTTTTAATGACAGCCCAAGCAAACTAATGGTTAGTAGCCATCCTAATGGGTGTGATATAGTATTTCATGATGGTGTTGACTTGCATTTCTCTAATGATTAGTGATATTTCAACATCTTTTCATGTGCTTGTTACCCATTTATGTATTTTCTTTGAGAGAATTTCTCTTCAAGTCTTCAGTCTGGTTTTTAACTGGATTATTTATATTTTTGTTGATGAGTTATAGGAGTTCTTTATATATTCTGGATAGCCACATGTTATCAGATAGATGATTCGAAAATATTTTTTCCCAATGTACGGGTTACTTTTTCACTCTATGGATAGTATCCTTGGGTGCATTAAAGTTTTAAATTGTGATGTAATCCAATTTACCTATTTTTACTTAACATTGACTATGCTTTTGGTGCCATATCCAAGAGATAATTACCAAGAAAGAAATGTAATGCAGTCGTTTCTCTGTTTTCTTCTAAAAGTTATATAGTTAAGCTCTTAAGTTTTGGTCTTTGATTCATTTTGAGATTTTTTTAAAAAGTACTTAAGAGTTGAACCCAGGGCCTTGCGCATACTTTGCAAGTGCTTTACTACTGGGCTGCACCCCCAGCCCATTTTAAATTTTTTATCTTGAGACAGAATCTGATTAAGTTATACAGGCTACCTCTGGCCTTGAGCTTGTGGTCCTCTTGCCTTAGCTTCCTGAGTTGCTGGTACTAAAGGCATGTGCCACCACACCCAGCTCTTGAGTTAATTCTAAAATATGAGGTAAGGTAAGGATCCAACTTCATTGTTTTACATGTGACTATCCAGTTTGCCAAAACTATCTCTAATGGTCAGTCTTCCTAATACTCAGAGATGAGTACGGGAATCAATAGGGGGGTCTAAGTTGAGTCTGTAATTCCCTAAAAAGAAAAATTTCCAGATTCCCCAACTGGGCCCTTGATATGTGTAACAAAACAGGGTTATAAGACACAGGATGCAAGTTGGAATAAGACTTTCAGAAAGTATAGCTTCCATGTGGACAAGACCCTGCACTAGTCATGTTAAGGCTACTTTAGCGAGATGTCTTCACTTCCCTGCACTCCCAGAGCCATTCCAAATATTCTCTTCTGTATTTAGGATTCTTGCCTCTTGCGCATGACTTAAAATTTTACTTCACTCCCTGTCTTACTCTAGCACTTCTTCCAGGTTTTAATTGGCTCTGTTGTAGTGCAATCCTTTGGAAATTCTCTGGGCACTCACACATGCACAGCCTGGAAGCTCAAGGGTGTTAACCTCAGGGAGCCCACCTTTTACTAAGGGGGTGTGGGCGCTGGTGTACCAGCAACTCAGGAGGCTGGGGCAAGAGGACCACAAGCTCAAGGCCAGAGGTAGCCTGTAAATAATAATAATAGCCTGTAAATAAATGCTTCTCCCCTTCATCCTCTAGCAAGAGTCCTCAGATGGACTACATAAAGAAGGACCAAGCAGGATCAAGTACCAGTAGCAGTGGCCAGCAAGATAACGTACCCTTGTCTGTCTTTCCTTCACTTCATCTGTTCTGCACTGCTGCTACATGGAGCCCATTCTCAAATAAACGACAATCACACAAACCTTTGTCTCAGGCTCTGATTTCGGGGGAACCCAGTCTAAGACAGACATTAAGGGGTTACAGAGTGTCCCGCCCCTGACTAAATGCCTACCTACCTGCATGGACACCCTGCTTCCTTGTTTCCTTGGCTGAAAAAGAATGGAATGGAAAAGATGATGGAGAATCTGGAGGTGAGTTTCTATTAGTATTCATTGAGTTCCTTTATATCTCATGGCTTTATCACTATAGAAGATGGACCTGTCTCAAAATCTTCCTACCAACTACTGCCTGGAATGGAAAAAAAAAATGACAGCAATGTCTGGAGGCACATTTCTCATTATGCCATTTGCTACATGTGAGTGTTCTCTACACTGTGCTTTAATTAGGAAGCTGACCCATAAAGAAACTCTTGCTCATGCAGAATGGGTAGCAGTTTCCTAGTAAGTTAAACAGATATGCTGAGTGAGGCATAGTTTTGCTTAGTGGTAGGAACAGAAGAGAAATGAGAACATGGGGCACTGGGGAGGATCTCTGAGCTGGAAGTCAGGAAACCCAGCTCTGGGCAGCTCTGTCACCAAGACAAGTAACAGCTCCTGGGCTCTGTCAGACCCCATCTCTGCCGGCCCGCTTAGAAAACAGGTACTTGGCTTTGGTTTCAGCAGAGATTCTAGGAGCTGCAGCTGCATAGGGCCTGAGGGCTTAAGATTGTAAGAGCGCATCTTACATAAAATTGGGCTATGGAAACAAAGAAATGGTTTGAAGGCTGCTATGCAGAGAAGCAAAGACAGAGTTTGCCACTAGGTCACACAAGGGAAGTAACAGACTGAGGCACAATTCCCAAGGCCGAGCCAGAGCAAATATCCTGACAAGCCTGGACACACTGTGGGTAACTTATGTGACATTCACAATTCTGGGTGGGAGATAAACTGGTGGGGAAACCAAAACAGTGCAAACGTCCTCTCCATTATATTCTTGGTACCTTGTCTCAGCGCTATCCCAGACCTATTGAATCAGTCTTCATTTTTAACAACATTGCTGGTTGATTCTCATGGCCCCTAAAATCTGAGAAATTTGTCAATGAATCAGTTGTGCTGGTCTATGTTTCCTGGTTGTTACTGAGCAATATGACTCAGGGGTTTTCAACTGAGAGGGAGAGGTGTATTTCCCTGGGGCACCTTAGGAAGTGTGAGGGGTGCATTTTGATTAACCCACTGACTGTGCAGTTAAGTGACATTCAGTGGGCAGGTGCCAGTGAACCTAAACATTCTGCAAAGTGTGGGATGGCCCCACAGAGCAAGAATTGTCCTGCCCAAACACCAGCAGTTCTCCTCGTAAGAAACATGTCAGCAATTTCTTCATCTGTTAAATAAGTATTTGGTCTAGATGGATTCCAAAGTTGCTCCCAACTCTAAGAATCTTTTGTTCTACCAACTGTCTTCACAATGATTTAGGAGGTTCTCATTGCTGTCTTCCCCTCCCTCTAATTATGGCTTTTGTAAGCTTAAGTAATTTTCATGTAGACTATCCAATGGAATCAGTCACAGAGATTAACCATAAATTCATATCACTCCCTGTTAAATACAACTTGCTCACTTGGGTTAAAATTCAAAGAGCTCTTTTGGTCAATTATGATGATGATAAAACAAAGCAGTCTGGAAACACTGTCAACAAACTCTTTTACTAGTTAGCAATTAAAGGCCCTCATTGCCCCATCATATTTTAGCCCACGTGGCTCTCTGCTCTTGCAGCTAGCTGAAGATCTTGCTCTGTTGGCATGGGAATAGGGACACTGCAGGAGATGCAGTTTCTCACCAGCCATTTACCATCTAAAGAACTGGCAACAAACAGCAGAGACACTGGAGGGTCATAAGCAGGGCTGGTGAGTCTGACAGCACTGAGAACTGGTAGGACCACTGGCAGATCTGAATAAGCAACTGGGTTCCTCTTGGGTGTGTTATTGCGATTTGAAGATGAAAACATGAGGTAATTGCTATTTACTCCACTGTGATACTGTCAGGACAATATAAAGCATCTACTGAAACTGAGAACTTCTTGGCTAAAAGGCAGAATCCATCTGTAAAGTGCAAATAGGATTTGCCATGGTGCTACACTGGACACAAACTACAAGTACAAAAGTTAAGAAATTCAATGACAGAAAAAGTCCTTTTGATCACCATAGTAAGGGAGAAAGCAATATCCTAGAGATTCTTTGCCCCAGAATTATTTGCCATGGGATTCTATGCAGCAGTTATCTGTCAGTACACTAGCCATACCATCTAGCCTTGGGAATTAATGGCATGGTGAAGCACAGGCTTTTGATAGCTGATGTTTGCACACACTTCCTCTGTTTTATGTTTGTTGGTGGCTGGTTATTGAGCTAAGCAAATAGGGGAGACAGTCCTGAAGATTGAAGTTCTAGCAGGCTCAGACTCTAAGTCAATCAGGAGTATAGTAATTGTGGCCCTAATATACTCCTAGTAGCAGTATAATAGAAGAGTTGTTTGAAGTGATTGGGAAAAGCAGTTGACTGATAAAGGCAGTTTAAAATAATAAAGCATGCATTACCATTTTAACATAAAATGCATAAATATACATGATTTTTCAGCCCTTACTAAAGTCTTTTCTTGGAATCTGCTGATTCTTTGGGATTCCATGACCACATTTTGGCATAAATGATAAATCTATAATTAATTTCCTATAATATCCAGTTTATTTCTACTATTTATTTATTTATTTATTTATTTATTTATTTATTTATTTATTTTTGTGGTATGGAAAAATCCAACCAGGGCTAGATAAGCACTCTACCACTGAGCTACAACCCCAGCCCTTTAGTTTCCTTAATATAGAATAATAATGAAGGACACTTATAAAACCATCTTGGTGCAAAGTCCTAGATTTTTATTTATTATTTTCTGGTCTTTCATAGTTACAACTTTCTTTGACAATAATTTGTGAAAGTCTACTAAGTTTTCCCAAAGGATTCAATTTAGTTTTCATAGGAACACTAACTTTTTCTTTTCACATTCATAATTATGTTAATTAATTAAATTAATTAAATTAAATTAAATTAATTACATTATTATAATTCTAAGTTTGACCAGCATGATCAACACAATTGACTCTTGATAAGCTTGCTACTCAACATGTGGGAACAATGGTGTAGAGTGCACTATGAGCAGCTTCTGGCATAAGGGTGCCACTATGCCAGAGTGCACTATGAGCATTTGTCAAGGCATAGGGGTGTGTGTGTGCCTTTTACAATGAGAATGGGGAGCATCTGTTAACCTGGAAAATCAGCTAGGTAGAGGTATCTAAATAGCCGGCTATTGTGAACTGAATGATGTGTCTCCTCAAAATTCACAAGTAGCAAGAAGTATATGCTGAATTTTAAAGGTCCAGGATTTTGTGATGCAAAATTTCCAGGACAGTATATTCCAAAAGACTATTTCAAACAGAATGCAAGCACAAAGAATTAACTTCTATTGGAAAAATATGTTTTAAAAATGAGTATTTTTACTAATTGAAATCTGTACTTACTAAGTACCAGGAAGTGTGCTTGCCTGGGGACACCAGAATAATCTCTTCTAATCTTGAAGAGAATTCTTCCTTTCTAGAACAAATTTTCCCTTTAAAATAGCTGATAAAATAAATAAAATTTTTAATGAGTTCAAAATATGAATATAAAGGAGTATGGATGGACTCTGAAAATTGGAAATATCCTAGCCTAGTTGACAGTTGTTAACATTTTAGAATTAATGTTTATATAAACATATATTCAAAACTCTCAGATTATGTCTTTTTACTTGGCGAATAACAAGGACAGAGACATTATCTTCTAGTTACACCAAGTATATGTGCAATTGCAACTGTGGTTAAGCCATCACTATTCTTTATTGCCATTTAACCTTACAATACTTTTTGAATATCCAACTTAACATTTGATTTTATATTGGTTATATCATCTAATGCCACCTAAGAATTTTTTAAAAATAAGCAAAAAGTTATACCCAAGGAAATAGATTCCATAATAGAAATAGAAATTCTTCTGTAGTATGCACCATTTACCTCAATGATTGTTTGAGTTTTATTTTGAAATTCATTTTTGTCTTTGAGCTGTTAGTGCTTTGTTCATTTACTGATGTAGCTAACAAATATTATTAGAATGATCTGTATGAATGCTATGTATCACTAACCAATCAATTTTACTCTTACAATCTAAAATAAACTCTTCAAAAAATTATGTTTCCTGAGGCCTTGGGTTCAATCCCCAGCATCACACACGCAAAAACGTTTATAAGTCTTTACTTCCAGTATGGCCATAATTGTAATAAGTAATTAAAATTAAATGAGATATGAGACCATGGCCCTATGGGATTAGTGTCCTTATAAGAAGAGATACCAAATAGCTTACTTTGTCTTGCCATGACACAACACAACTAGAAGGTGACTGATTGCAAGCTAGGAAGAGAGCCACCTCCAGAAACTAAGGCTGCCTGACCTCAGTCTAAGACTTCTAGTCTTGAGAACACAGTACTATTGTTTAGACTACCCAGTCTATGATTTTTGTTATGGAGCCCAAATGACTATCCTTTTATCCTAAATAGTTGATACTATGCCTTTGGTTCTATCTACACTTGACAGCAACATTCAGTTGGGTCAACACAAACTTACAACCATTTCTAGAAAACTGACTTAAAGTACAGAGCCTAAGGTAATGGATGCAGATAAATAGCACATTTCAATTTTATTTCAGGCAAATATTGAAACATATTTACAGATCTAGTTCTCATAATGAATTAATGATTATAGCTATTTAAATCAACTCCTGAGCATATCACTAGAAAAGCCCCTCAGATAGTCCTTTATAGATTAGACAACTTTCCTTTTATAAGATTTAACAGCCAAGCATGGTGGCACATGTCTGTAATCTCAGCAACTGGGAAGCGGAGGCAGGAGGATCGCAAGTTGGAGACCAGAAGCAGCTGTGTAATTTACCTGTCACAAAATAAAAAGTAAAATAAATAAATAAATAAATATGCTGAGGGTACAACTCAGTGGTATAGCACTTGGAAAGCGTGCAAGCGCGAGGCCCTGGGTTCAACCCCCAAGTAGTGAAAAAAATAAACAAAGAAAAGACTTGTTAACATGAGTATCAAGGTATTACTACAGCTATAGTTTACCTATAGGGCCCGGCAGAATACCTAGTATTATAAGTACTTAAAAACTGTGCATTAATCTATTGAATGATTATGTCTTTTGGTATTTATCCTAGTGCCAAAAGCAAGGCAAAAAAATTAATATTACTACTACCAGGTTTTTGGAGGGAAGTCTTCAGCTACATCAAAGACACCTTACTTAAAATTAAATTTCACAGAATTGTTTTTCAGATTTTCCTGAAGCATAGTTTCACCATTGTGCAAAGCAAGCTCTTGGTTAAGTAGAATCTCTACTCATGCACAGACTTGCATCATACCTGTGTGCTGCGAGTGTGGATCAGGTTAATTACCAAGGGAAGTAAGTTACTTCAGGTAGTCTGCTACAAACCTCTCATGAAACCTATTTTCCCTATGAAATTAAAAAAAAAAAAGATAGAACAAGGAAAAGGTGTTGAAGGCCTGACATGGTGGCAAACGCCTATAATCCTAGTGACTCAGGAGGTAGACAGGAGGATTGTGAGTTGGAAGCCAGAGGCAGCTTGTGTAAGTTAACAAGACCCTGAATCTAAATAAAATATTAAAAATTGGCTGCAGCCCAGTGGTAGAGCATTTGCAAAGTATGTGTGAGGCCCTGGGTTCGCCCCCAAGAATTGGAAAAAAAAAAAGATGTTCATATGAAACCCATACAACATTTGTCTTATGATAGCAGGGGGTGATAGGACGTCTTCCTTAGGATGAAGTGGCTTTTTATAAGTTCTGTTATTGTAAGATTTTATGGAAATATAATACCAAATTAAATTCAGGTATTATCCATATCTGCTCCATGAAAGAGATTTTAGGAACATATGTTTTTCTTCCTCCTTTCCCCTTCCCCCCTTTCTCTTTGTGGTCCTGGGAGTTTGAACCTAGGGCCTCACACATGCTAGGCAAGTGCTCCACAACTGAGCCATACTACCAGCCCCTATTTTTATTTTTTTATTTGGAGACAGGGTCTCACAAAGTTATGCAGGCTGCATCTGGCCTTGAACTTGAGATTTTCCTTCCTCAGCCTCCTAATTCACTAGGACTACAGGTGTGTGCCACCACACCTGGCAATGTTTTTCTTTAAACACCTGAGTTAAAGAGTTTGATAGGCCCATTTATTCTCACAGACCAGTATGTTGTCATTTAGTCAATTACTTTAGTGCACTCAGCAATTAGTGAAGTGATATAATTAAACTATGAATTGTGTTTTTAACTACGTCATTTTTTATTTAGGAAGTAAAGGCAACATGCTCATAGAAAATCTATATGCTATACACAGAGACATGTGCAAATATGTGTTTATACATATACAAGTATGCACACACAACATCTTCACATAGGCACAACTCATATATAACAAGATACATGCATCACACTCACATTACAATAGGAGACAGTTTCATATAGGAAAAAAAAAAAACAATAACCATAATGCAAAACTATAAAGGTAGGAACTGTTACCATAAATTTTGATTCTCAAGGTTTGTTAGTTAATAATCTATTTCCCACATCACCAAAACAAGTGGATAGAAGATAAAATAAGGGGAAAAACATGATTAATACAAAGGAAGGCAGTAGAAAGAGGTGCAATCAAATAACAAACATGGAACAAATAGAGAACAAATATTGAGGTGGTAGACTTAAAACCATTTCAGCAATTATATTTAGTTATACTGAACTTAAAGTTCAGACCAATGGTATTGTTATGACATGAAATTTAAATGTAAGGACACAGAAAATTTGCAAGTACAATGATAAAAACATAACTATCATATATCATGTAAACCCCAAAAGTAAGCTGGTATGGCTGTATCGATATCAGACAAAGTAGATACTATGGTTTGGATATGAAATGTCCTTCAAAGGCCCGTGTGTTAAATCCTTGGTCCGCAGCCTGT
>VMDO01008514.1:0-75597 GCA_007922755.1 Pedetes capensis
TTTTTTTTGGTGGTACTTAGGAGTTGAACCCAGGGCTTAGTATATACTCTCAAATGCTGTGCTTTACCACTGAGCTGCACCCCAGCCCATATTGTATTTCTTATCTTGAGATAGAGTCTTGCTAAATTACTCTGGCCTCAAACCTGCCATCCTTCTGACTCCACCTCCTGAGTCTCTGGGATTACAGATGTGAGCCATTGTGCTCAGCTATTTTTTTATTTTTTAATTCTATTTTTAACTTAATCTTAGGAAGTTCAGTGGGGACAGTTATCTTCTAGAGACCATAGTAGTTTTAAAGGTATAGAAACTCATGACCTTAAGTTACATCTCTCCACCCGCATTGTTAGAAAATCTCCAGTATCCACCCTTTGTAGGCCCTCTATAGAGTAAGGGACATTCACTAGAAGAAATCTTGGTTCAGGAAAGCAAACTGAGATGTTAAATGCTCTGTTTGGTAATGTCTGTATTGGAAGCAGAGCTTTGTTTTTTCAGTTACTGGGGGGTTGAACCCAAGGCCTTGCACAAGCTAGGCAAGTGCTCTACCACTAAGCCACACTCCCAGGCTATTTTTTATTTTGAGACAGGGACTCACTAAATTGTGCAAATTGCTTCTGTCCTTGAACTTGTGATCCTCTTGCTTCAGCCTCCTTAGTCGCTGGGATTATAGGCATGTGCCACAAGACCCTGCTCATAGAAGGATTTTTATTTTCTTTTCAATGCTTGTGAGTTGAACCCAGGGCCTCACACATGCTGGTTAAGTGCTCTGCCACTGAGCCATGCCCTCCCCCAACCCCTTTTTTATTTTGAGACAAAGTCTGGTTAAATTGCCCAGGCTGCCTCTGGCCTCAAACTCATGACCCTTCTGTTTTAACATCATAAATTGCTGGGATTTTTTGTTTGTTTTTGTTTTTTTTGGAGGGGGAAGGGTCTGGGTGTGTAGCTGGCCTGGAACCCCGTAGGTAGACCAGGCTGGCCTCAGCTCCCCCACCCAGGTATGCACAACAGAGCCTGGATCCATAGCCAGCTTTAATGCTTGGGGTGGAGCGGGGAGAGCAGGGATTATTAAGGGTGCAGAGGCCTGAGGGGCCTTTCATGGACGACTGTGGTGCCCCAGTACATGAGAGTGGGTGACCATGAGTAGCTGTGTAGGAGTCCTGATTGTAGCCCACTGGGCCAGAGGGAAGAGAGATTATGTATGCATATATATTGTTGTTGTTGTTAGGTGCCGTCGAGTTGGTATCTGACTCATAGCAACCCTACATACAACAGGTGAAACACTATTGTCAGTGCTTCTCTGCTGTTCACAGGGTTTTTGATGATGGATTGATTTTGGGGAGTGGGTTGCTGGGTCTGTCTCCCAAGCCTACAGCACCTGGTGTTGCCAGGTAGTCTCCCATGCAAGTACTAACCAGGCCCAACCCTGCTTAGCTTCTGAGATCTGACGGGATCAGATGCCACAGGGCTATGGCTGCAGGCATGTGTATGTATGTATGTATGTATGTATGTATGTATGTATGTATATAGAGGGGTGTGTGTATGGAGAGAGAGAGAGAGAAAAGAAGAAGAGGAGGAGGAGGAAAAGAAACAGCAGAAAGAAGAGGAGGAGGAGGAAAAGAAGGAGGAGGAGGAGGAGGGGAGAGGAGGGGTGGGAGGCCAGGAGGAGAAGCAGTGAGACAGTGGAGGTTGCAAGCAGTGTCCAGGACTGTGTGAGGTAGGGCACATGAACATCTACATAGTTTCCCCAGATGCCAAAGTACAATGTGCAAGATATTGCAAACAGAATTCTCATATAATGCATAATGAGCATGATCAAAATATAATTCAACTCAATGAGAGAAACTTTGAACAGAGCACTTCAAAGGCGGATATGAAAAACTCACATGACCAGCAATGATGGAGCAAGACTATTAGATGCAGCATTGGTTGATATCCTGTAGGACAATAAAACCCTAATCTTTGAGGTTACTTTCTCTACAGGATGGACATCCCCTGCCCCTCATCTAGTGGTGCAGAGCAGGGCCCGCGTGCGGTGTGATTAGAATGTCAGGCGAAGGCCAGTGCCCCAAGAGCCTTTCCGCTCTGGGGCAGGGTGATGTCATAGTCCTAATTGGGCCTGTCTGGGGAATTGCGTAAAAGAATGAACCATGTGCAGTTTGGGTCTGGGGGATCAGAGTTATTTAAATGGACCCTAGGAAGAAATATGAGCCAAATCTGGACCCCAAGACAGGGAAACGGGGTGTATAAGAGCTGAGGCACTTGGTGGTAATGGCTTGGTGGGTGGGCACTGCATGGAGGTGGGAAAATGTCCTGTAGCCACCCCTCTGCCCGTGCTGAGCATTTGTGGGACTCAGAGTCATGGCAACCTTTTAGTTTTCTGGATTTGTTTTTTGTTTTATTTAAAGTACTTTTTTTTATTGTGGTAAACTATACATAACAAAATTTACCATTTTAACCTGTTTTTAAAATGTACAATTCGTGACATTAAATACATTCACATTTTTCTGCAATCATGCTCCCTGTCCATCTCTAATCCTTTCTCATCACCACAATTTGAAACTCTGTATTCATTCAACACTAACTTCCCACCCCTTCTCTAGCCCAGACCACCATTCTACTTTCCGGGTCTGAGTTTGACTCCTCTAGGCACCTTGTGTAAATGAAATCATAGTGTTTGTCCTTTTGTAGCTGGTTTATTTCACTTAGCATAATGTCTTCAAGTTTCATCCATGCTGTAGCTTGAGTCAGAGCTGACTTCTTTTTAAAGGATGAATTATATACCATTGCATGTATATGCCATGTTTTGCTCATCAATTCATCCACCACTGGACACTAGAGTTGCTTCTGCCTTTTTAGATACTGTGACTAATGCTGCTAATGAACACAAATATCTATTTAAGATCCTGCTTTTAATTCTTTTGGGTATGTGTCTGGAAATGGAGTTGCTGGATCATGTGGTAATTCTGTTTACTTTGTGTGTGTGTGTGTGTGTGTGTGTGTGTGTGTGTGTGTGTGTGTGGCACTTGGGGGTTGAACCCAAGGCCTCTCACATATTTTGCAAGTGCTCTACCATTGGGCTATACCCCTTTTATTTTTTATCTTGAGATAGGGTCTCACAAAGTCACACAGGCTGTCTCTGGCTTTGAACTTGTGATAGTCCTGCCTCTGCCTCCCTAGTCTCTGGGATTATAGGCAGGCACCAACATACCTGGTTATGTTTTTTTTGTTTGTTTTTTTTGAGCAACCATCATAGTATTTTCCATAGTGGCTGATCTATTTTACATTCCCACCAGCAATGTACAAGAGTTCTGATTTTGCTGAGCATGGTGGCACATGGAGGTCCTGGGTTCAAGTCCCTCATACCACACACAAAAAAAGAGTTCCAATTTCTCCATATCCTTGCCAATAATTATTAATTTTCTGCATGTGTTTTATAGAGTAGCCATCCTAATGGATGTGAAGTGAGTACTTTGTTTTTAAATTAATTGCTGAGGCTGCAGATTATGAAAGAAAATCTGATTGAGAATCTCTCCCTGTGTCCTGCTTGACCAGGTACCACTGCTGATGTGATCTGAATAAGGTCAGTCTGATTTCCAGGACCGAGCCCAGAAGGAACAAGAAAGCCTATGCCTATGATTGTCTATGCCTGTGATTGCTTTTTCCTGCCACATGGTGTCACTGTTGAAGACTGTTTCCTGTACAGTCTGATAGACATTGCCTGTCATCGCTTGGCTGACATCTGTTGGTTCAGGCATTTTTTTTTTTTTTTAAATCAGTTCCTGGCATTGAGGAGTCACAAGGGGACAAGGACAAGTCTCAGGTGTTCTGGCTGGCTCCTGCTTGGGGTGGGGGACAGGAAGGTGGCAGTGTCCCAAAAGGATGGTTTTGTCTTGGGAGGATTTCAGGTAGTTCTTGGCTTACCCTCTTCTGCAGTTTCCCAGGGGTTCTGGCTACAGTCTTCTCAGATGTGCAGGAGTTTGGCCTGGGTCCCCCTGAGGCCTGTCCTCTCAGTCTTTGTGGTGGTTTGGGCTCTCCAGGCTGGTGCCCCTGGAGGTGGCAGGTGGTAGGAGGGGCACAAGGGGAGGGAAAAGGGATATTGGGTTCAATCAAGAATCCCTGGGGCATTGTCTCTGCTCACTCTTGGAGGAGGTGGTGAAGACTGTGATAATGACAGAGATTCTTATCTTTCTTTCTTTCTTTCTTTCTTTCTTTCTTTCTTCTTTTTTTTTTTTTGTTGCTGTTTTGGAGAGGCATAAGATGTGGCAGCTCACTTGGTGCTAATTGCAGTAATTAGGAGGGGCTGGGGGCTGTACTGGACAGCAATTTTAGTTTGGGGGAAGCAATAGCCTGCAAAGGTAGATGGTGGGAACAAATGATTGGTCCTCCTTTCTCTTCTCTTTCCTCTCCCCTCCCCACCTTTACTGTTTTTTATCATGCCCCTGGCTTCCCACTTCCTCCTTCTGCCAGCTCCTTCACCCTACCCTTCCCTCCTTCCAAGGGGGCCCCTTCGATGGCTGGGGAGTGGCAGCTACAGGCTGTCCTCAGGTCAGGGGGAGCAGCTTTTCTGGGAAGAAGGGAGGTGTCCCCGCACCAGCACAGGGCTATTCCTGTTCTGCGCAGCTTCCCACCAAGCTCCTGCAGGGCAGGACTTCAGACCATTTGTGGATCAGGTGCTTTGACCCTTACAGAGCTACCCAGGAGGAACTGGGTCCCTCTCTGCTTCTCTTACCCACAGCAGGCCAAGAAACACACACTCAGCCAGTGTTCTCTGAGCACCTACTGTGTGCCAGGCTGGAGATTCAGTGGAGAGTCTGATTCTGCCTTGATCTCAAGGAGCTCCTGGTCCAGTGAGGGGAGCTGAAGTGGAATCAGTAAGGACTGTCCTTGGTGGCATCAGAGGGGCAGAGCTGAGAGAAAAGGGTCACCTCTCAAGTCAGGAAAGGCTTCCTGGAGAAGGTGGCATGGCCACTTGGGAGGCTTCACGGAGGAAGCTGTGTTTTCTTGGTCTTGTTAGCATGATGTGGGGAGGGGAGGACTCTAGGCTATGGGAACAGCGCAGGCCAGGGGCTGGAAGGAGACTAGAGGAGGGAGGAGGATGAAGGGGTCAGTCTGAGAAGTTGCTTTGAGCTAGACTGTGAGGGGCTCAAAGACCACACCGAAGAATTTGAGCTTGTCCGACAACCTCTGCGACCCTGTATGCATAGGGTTTGGGAAAGAACTGGAAGCAGAAAGCTTTTTCATAGACAGTAAATGAAGCATGTAGGTAATGCACATTGCACAGAGTGGGTGCTCCATGGGTGCTATTGATTATCATAATTGGTGCTTGGCCAAGGGCAGTGGTCTAACGTTGAGTGACTTTCCCTGGGGAGATGTAATAGAAATGCCTTTTTGCTCTAAATAGGGAGGGCACAGACAGTCCAAACAAAGGATTCTGTCAAGTCTAATTTGACAATGAATTTATTTGTGTTACATTTTTTTTGTTGTTGTTGCTGGGTGCTGTCAAGTTGGGTCTGACTCATGGAGACCCTATGTACAACAGAACAAAATACTACCCAACACTGTGCCATGCACACAATCTTTTATGTTTGAGCTCAATTTTGCAGACATTGTTTCTTCTCATTTTGAGTTGTGCCACATCAGCAAAAGGAAGTCCCAGGGGCTTTACTCCATTCCCATCATTAAGGTCAACTCTACTTTGAGGAGTCAACTCTTCCCTAGTTATTTCTTAAATGCTTTTCATCCTGGGAGTTTTGTTTTCTGGCATTGCATTTGACAGTGCTTCTCTGGTATTCATAGGGTTTTCAATGGCTAATTGTTTTGGGAGTGGGCTGCTGGGTCCTTCTCCCTAGTCTGTCTTAGTCTGGAAGTTTAGCTGAAACCTGTCTGCCGTGGGTGGCCCTGCTGGTATCTGAAATACTGGTGGTGTAGCTTTTAGCATCACAGTAACACACAAACCCCCCACAACATGACAAGCTGACAAACACATAGGGGCTTGGAGTTACTTACAGGAACATTATTGGGGTTACTTCCAGGAGCATGGGTGACTCCCTGCCAGGCTAATGGGCAGCTACATCATGGGAAGTGTCCCTCTGAGGATCCTACCCCCAGTTTACTATTTACCTCTTAAATAACTTAGATCATGGCAGCTGGGGCAGGAGAGAGTTGTGATTGACATCTCAGCGGAGGGTCTCCTAACCCTCCACAAGAGGAAATGTTAACACTGCCATTACCATAGACCTAGCTATTTGTATGTTGTTGTTGTTGTTATTTTTAGGTGCCATCGAGTTGGGTCTGCCTCATAGTGACCCTCATCAGGTTCTCAATGGCTGATTGTTTTGGGATTGCTTTGGGAGTGGATTGCCATGTCCTCTTCCTGTTTTTGCAGTGCTGGGTCCTCAGAGAGTGTGGAGCAGCACTCTGGCAAGTGAGCTAAACCCCAGCCCAGCTATCTGTATATTTAGGCATGTTTTGTTGATGACTATGGGTCAAGATCTCCTGTAGGCCACCACAGGTACTCTGCTTCAATGTGGCGATGACCATGGGTCATCTCCAGCCAGGAAGAACCAGCTACGCTATCTCCGGGGACACAGAGCCAGCCATATTCCTCCAGATATTTAGAGATGCCATTATCCACACACATGCAAGCTGCAATCATGCAGAATGCAGAGGCACAACAGTTGTTGCCTCCATCCCTGACCTGCGCACAGTCACACGAGACACCAGGTCCACAGATGTGAGCTCACCTCTGAGGGGCCTGCTGAGACCAGAAGTGTGTCTAACCCCTGGGCCTTGGTACTTTGCTCCCTAGGACTGTGGGCGGCAGGGCTGGGGCTTCGTCAAGGGAGAACATCCTCTGCTGATCACTCCAGCAGTCCCCCTGCTCCGTAGGACATGATCCTGGGCACTGGAGCTACAGAGCCTGAGCACAGCTCTCAGGAAAAACTGTCCAGCCGAAGACCCAACATCCAGGCAACTTTTTGCAGTTAGGGGCGCCACATACCACCGAGGTCTGAGGGATTAGTGAGGCAGACATACCTGTTTTGGGGCAGGAAGCCATTTTACCCCAAGCAGAACTCTTTCCTCTTCCAAGACCAGGGTCATGGAGTCACCAGGACCCTCCCCTGGCGGGATTTGTTAGAGGGGACATGAGCTCAGGGTGGGTGCATTACACATGGCCCATGTGTGAATATGCTGTGGGTGATGAGAGCTTTGCAACAAGTCTAGGCATGATGGTGCCTAGACTTCAGGGCCATTTTGGGGTTGTGGGAAAGTTTAAGGAGTGGGAGAGGAGCAAGGGGAATGGAAGAGCTACTGTGAGAGAAGATACTTGCTGAATGCCAGGCATGGTTCCATGGTGTGCCACACATGTTGACTCCTCTAACATCCAGTGGGGCAGGTGCGTCAGCAGTCCACAGTACAGGCGTAGGATGTGAGAACTCTGTGCAATTCACATAGCTCATAAGAAGTGGAGACTGATAGGAACCCAGATAGGTGGGCCTCTGGGTCTGCTCCATAATAATCCGAGGCTCTGTGCCTGCCCTTGAGGACAATGATTGTGCCTGCTCCATCCTTGTGTTCTCAGTGGCCAGCACAGACCCAGTGCCTCTTAGATGCACATGAAGTCAGGAAGGAAGGAAGGAAGGAAGGAAGGAAGGAAGGAAGGAAGGAAAGGGAGGGAGAACGGAAAGGAGAAAGGTAGGTAGGGAAGGTGGAAAAGAGGGTGGAAGTGAGGGTGGAAGGAAAGAAGGAAGAAGAAAGGAAGGTGGGAAGGGTGAGGGGAGGGACAGAATGAGGAAAGGCGAGAGGAAGAGGGGAAAGAAAGAAGCTCTAGAGGCAGGGGTTTGTCCAGAGCACCTGGACTCATTGTGGACCTCCAACTCTGTTCCTGCACTATGCCCTGTCCGCTGGGAGCACTCTTGCACCTGCCACTATCCCTAGATCCTCCAGGATGCCGAAGCTCAGCA
Organism: Pedetes capensis; assembly: GCA_007922755.1. NCBI lineage: Eukaryota > Metazoa > Chordata > Mammalia > Rodentia > Pedetidae > Pedetes > Pedetes capensis. The sequence continues at coordinate 7,962 of VMDO01008514.1, forward strand.
GCCTCCTTGTCCAGTTCCATTCTTTCATCAGACAAATGAGGCTGGATCCGCCCTCCTGTTCATACAACAGGCTGGCTGTCAGCAGCAGTGGCATCTGGTCTTGTCAGAAAAATTAAGAAGGAAGTGAAAGAAGCCACAGTCCTAGGGCTTCTGGCTGGGGAGAGATTCTGGGCCAGCCTCTCCTGGGAAGGGCCTCTCTTTGCCCACTGGAGATGCCTGGAGAGCTGGTCTAGGCCAGAGGGGACATGATGTTCACCCACATTCTCTGCCCTAAAGAGGGAAGTGTGGTTAGCACTGTGGTCTCTGGAGCCAAGTCTGAGTCCCAGCGCTAGACTGACCAGCTGTGTGTTTGGACATTACTTAGTTTCTCTGTGCCTTAGTTTTCCCATCTGTAAAATGGGGATAATAATGTTGTAAGAGTTAAATGAATTAGTACATATAAAGCACTTGGAATAGAATAAACACCTGGCACTTAGTGCTTCACAAGTGGTTGTTACTTGCCTTAGGGTGAAGGGCTCCACCTATCAACCAGATGGGGCCACAGACAGGCCAGCTCCCTATGGATGGAGCAGGTTGGAGAAGGCTCCTGCATTCTACACCTTGGATGATCGCAGGCCACTCTTTCCTGTCCTGGGGAGCCCTCAGTCTGGTGGGGTGAGGCAGACACATATCAGAGAATTTATATAAGGAGCAGATGTGTGTCAGGAACAAGAGGAAGAAGCACCTGAGGGGCACAGAGGCTGGTAGAAGAAAGCAGTCAGGGAAGTCTTCCAGGTGGTGGGGACCAGAGTGGTGGGGCTTAGCAGGACAGTGCAGAGCAGAGGGCATGGAGTTCTCTCTCTTGCCCTCACCCTACCCTGCTCTTGCTCTTAGGAGACAGGGTCTCATAGCACAGGCTGGCCTGGAACTCTGTATGTGGCTTCCCTTATCCTTGAACTATCTGCCTGTCTCTGCCTCCTGAGTGCTGGGATTAAATGTGCACCATGGGCCCAACTCTCTCTTTTGGAGGCAGAGTCTCTTTATGTTGCCCAGGCTGGCTCTGAACTGGGATTAAGCCTTCCTCCTGCCTCAGGCCCCCTGAGTAGCTGGGACTACAGGTGCATGCCACGGTGCCCGGCTGGGGTCTTTCCTTAGGGAGCGTGAGTGTGGCTGCCCTCCTTGGGAGAAGCAGGTCAAGTGGCAGCTAGGCATGGCTGGCTCTGTCCAGCAGGGGGCAGCCGCAGTGCGCGAATGGGCACCTGCTCCGCCGCCTGGTGCTTAAACAGGGTCCAGGGTGGTGGGGTTCAGACCAGTGTGTGCAGGCTTCCAGAGAGCTGGGGGGTGGAGGGAGGGACACCATCACACCTCAGGCTCAGTCCTGCCCACCACCAAGGATGCCTGCAGGACCAGAGGGCCAGAGAGTCACCTCAGTAATTCTCCACCATGGGAGGACATTAGCTTCATATAGGGAGCTATAAAAAACTCCCCATGACAGGGCATGGTGGCACACACCTGTAATCCCAGCACTCAGGAGGCCGAGGCAGGAGTATCGACATGAGTTTAAGGCCAGCCTGGTCTACATAGCCAGTTCCAAGAGAGGCTGGGCTGCAAAGCCAGACCTTGTCTCAACAAACAAACAAACAACAACAAAAAACAAAACAAAGCAACCCCCCCTTATGCCTGATGCCCACCCCAGATCAATCTGAATCAAAGTCTCAGAGGGCGGGCAGGGCCCCAGCATCTGTAATTTAAAAAATCTCCCCTAGCATTACTGAATTACTTGGTTGCAAGGATTTGAGGGTGAACTGATAAATGCCAGGGCCACCTTTTCCCTCCGAGGGGGAAGTCCCAGGAGTAGGTCCAAGGGCCCTTGGTGCCTGATGGCACAGCTGGAGGCTGAGAGAGGTGGTGGGCTGGGCAGAACATACAAGGACATGTCCGCTCCCACCTGCCTTGGAGCAAGCAAAGTGTGTGCATCAGTGAATGGGTCTCGGGATTCTTGTGTGTGGAGGGCACATTCTGAGTGGAGGTGCTGGGTAGCTACACGCATGTAAATGCATGTTTCTGGGCATGTGCAGGTACTTCTGGGGCTTGTTTTGCCTGTGTTTGTATCTGTGCTACATGGACGTATTGGTGCATGGCGTCACTGGGCCCCAGGGTTAAGAGCTGTCTCTGTGGGCATGTGTATCTTTGTGCATACACGCCTGTTTCTGGGCCCCTTGCCTCTCAAGGTCTGTGGCTGTTCAGGGCTGGCATGGGTGTGGCCTGGGTTCTTGGGTCTTTTAGAGCCAGTGGAGAAGTGGATGCTGTGTTATTTGAAGGTATTTTTCCTCTTTCTTCTCTCCTTCCAGTCTGATCGATATGCCGCTCCCGTGCAGCTTCCCCAAAGACCACACGCAGGCGAGTTCTGTGCGGACAGAGTCAAGAGTGAGCTTAGAAAAAATCCACAGCCCCCGAAGGCACAATTTCTTCAGCCAGCCTCTAGGTGGGCAGCGATCTTGCTGGCCAGAGCCTCTGTATGGCTATTGCAGCCAGTGCCAGGCGCCATGTGCCCACTAAGTGTGCCTGGCCCACCAGTGTGCATTGGAAAATGCACTGGGGGCTCCAAGCTAAATAGGACTATTTGGGGACATGGCACCTCCTAGGCAGATCAATTCATTGATACTACCTTATACCCCTATTCTTCCAATATTTGTTCAATATTTGTTTAGTAGAGGGGATAAAAATGATATTCTGTTAGTAAAAATGGAGTGTCTGCTTATGGGAACAAATGGATTTATTACACACATTGAGAGTGATATACATTTTAATTTATTCATAGTAGCCACTGATATCAGAGTTTTTCTGTCATTTATGAGAAGTGTTGATACTCCCCAATGATGAAGGTAACTGACATAGGTGTGGTTATGAAGTTTGTTCCTGTAGATAGCAGTCTATTAGTATCGTTGGATTGAGCATTTCAACCCTCTCCGTAAGACTACTCTTAACCTAAACACTGCCTTTCTCTGAGTTAGAAGCAGGTGCCTTGTGCAAGCAGCCCCCTCTCTGTGGACAAACAGCATTGGGAGCAGAGGTTGGGTGGGATTTCAGCCCTGGGTCAGGTGGCATGTGTTGGGCAGGCCAGCTCACATGTGTGAGGGGGGTGGAGTGTCATGGGTGTGTATGTCTGTGTGATGCGTCTGATGTTTGTGGGTATAGAGAGTACGTTGTGTTGTATGGCTGGCATTTAGAGTGTGGATTTGGGTGGATTGTGCACTGGACTGAGCATATGGTATCTGAGTATATTAGATGCAGTCAGGAATGAGTTGCGGGTGGGTGGTGGTTATTTTTGGGGGATGGAAGTGGGTGCTGCATGAATGTTGGGCTGGATGGGAGGTAGAGTGTAGGTAAGGCAGGTACTGTGTGGGTGTTTGTGGTATGCACCCTCTGTTGGATTGGGTGAATTGGGTGGACCTGTGTGTGTGTGTGTGTGTGTGTGTGTGTGTGTGTGTGTGTGTGTGTGTGTGTGTGTGTGTGTGTGTGTGTGCCTGGCTGTGAATGGGGTTCCTGGGGACAAGTTCAGAATTTCAGTCCTCCAGCCAAACTTTTGCAGCCCAGGTGGGCCTTCTGAGGGCCCCTCCCAGATTCAGGCTACACTGAACAAGGTTGGGTTCTGTCCTACTGCTGCCCCAATTATATTCTCTCGGTGGGTAACAACGTCCTGTCTGTGGGATTGAAAGACGTCCTTGGGCTAAGAGGGGCAGCTGTGTGGCAGTTTGCGTAGGAGCTTTGCTCCGGCCTGGGAGTCCCCCGGCCCCTGACTGGCCTATCTGGGGGGTGCATAGGGAGTCCTTACCCACCCCCTAGCCCAGGTCCTCACTGGGGCCCCCACCATCTGAACTATTACAGTAGTTTCTTATTTGTGCCCTCAGCCTCTCCTCTTCCCCTTCTCCTCTCTATTCCCCACACTATAGCCAGTGTTTTTCTCATGACTCAGATCTGGCACACCACTTCTTGCTTAAAACCCTTTAGTGACCTCCCCATCCCTGAGGAATGAAGCTTGGCTCCTTAACCTGGCATCCGAGGCCCAGATAGCTGCCCCCATCTGCCTCTTGCCCCACGCCCTCCATGCCAAGGGCCACCTTGCACATGTCCCTGGACCCCAGTGCAAGGTCAGGCCTTCAGCTCTTCCTTCTGCTGGGCCTCTTGCCCCTGTGGGCTGGTGTCCCTCATTGCCCAGCTCAGCCAGTCTCACTCCTACCCTCCGTTGAAGCCCTTTCTTCTCTTCTAGGTAGATTGGGGTCTCCTCACTCAGCACCAGGGTCCAGCCTCCCCTGAAGCTGAGCTCTGCCCAGTGATGGCCAAGGGTGCATGCATCCCCACCATGTCCTGGGCTCCTTGAGGACTGTCCAGGGATGCTCCTGGACCCGCCTCACACCTCAGAGCCTAACTCTAACGTCTGGGGGATCCGCTCTGAGCAGACTTCCAGTGCTCGCTCACACTGCAGAGGGTGACAAGTGGAGAGGGAGGGATGTGTGTTCTCTGTCCTCCGTTGGCCAGGCAGCTGCCTTGAGCTTCCTTGCAAGGGACATTGTCTGCAAGATGCTTCTCTCTGATTGGGTTTTGATTTCTTACAGCTGGGGCCTCTCCTGGGGATTAGGCTGGGTGTCCTGGAAGGAGAGGTGAGAGAAAATTGCAAAGAGAGGGAGGGATACCTTTGACTAAAAGGAGAATCTTTTTTTTTCCCCCCAGTACTGGGAGGTTGAACCCAGATCCTAGCACATGCTAGGCAAGGGCTCCACTACTGAGCTGCACCCTTAGCCTCTTTTTATTTTTTGTTTTGAGATAGGGTTTCACTAAGTTGCACAGGCTGCCTCTGACCTTGGACTCAGGATCCTCCTGCCTTAGCCTGGGATTACAGGTTTGCGCCAATGGCAAGGTGCTGAAAGGAGAATCTTTAGGGACTCCAGATCTTGGAGATGACAGAAGTCCTAAGCAGAGAGGACTGGTGTCTGTTCCCTGGCACAACCTTGGGGTAGGTGGGATTTCTAAGGGACTTGAGACCCCCCAGCCTTGCCAAGTATGCTTGTGAGGGAGCTGGAGGGGTCCTGGGGGCTGGGACAGTCATGGAAGTCCTTGTTGAATAGTGGCCAGGAGAGAGGGCTTGTCACTATGCTGCCAATTCTCAGAACTGAGGTGCTGTTTTGATGACAAGTGTGTGTGGTGGGAAGTGGGCAGTGAGCAAGTCATTGTGCCTGGTATAAAATGCAGGTAAGAACACCACTGCTTTCTTGGTAACAAGATTGATGAGATAATGTGATCTCTTAAAGTATCCTGTTTACCTTATACTACAGGGCTCTGCCTATAGTGGTACTCTATTCCCCATAACAACCGTTACCACCTGGCTGTGGAAGAGGAAACTGAGGGAGGGACCTGTTTGTTCATGGTCTTATCCTGGGGATCAGATGAAGATGATCTGGCACGTGAGCCCCAGCTTTTAAACCTGGGGAGGTCATGCCTGACCTGAGAGATGTAAACTCTTTTCTCAAATATTGTTGCCTATATCAAGGGCATAGGTTCAAGCCTGTGCTTGACTAGCTGCATGTTTGTACATGACCTTTTTATTTTTTTTTTGACACAGAGTCTTGCTGTGTAGCTCAAGCTGGCCTGCAACTTGCTATGTAGACTGGGCTGGCCTCGAACTCACATTGGTCCTCCTGCCTCAGCCTCCCTGATGCTGGGATTACAGGCATGAGCCACTCTGCTTGGCTTTGTACGTGACTAATGTTAATCCATAATGTCTAAGCTGTCAGTTTGGTTAATAACTTGTATTTTAAGGGTGGATATTTGAAAGCAAGTTGTATCTGAGAGATACCATGACCTCCTTAGGGTTAACCACTGTGCCTGCTGCTGAGGGATGCCAAGTCCTTGGAAAACAGTAAATGCACAATAAGCATTAGCACCACACAAGGGAAAATGTCCACTGTCAGTAGCACTTGCCTAGAAGGTATCAAAACGGAAGGCTGTTGTCACCATGTCACATGTGCCACGCCCTCACTGGACTCAGCTGGAGCCTTTCTGGACCTGTGAGTGAAGGCATTTGCCTTGTCCAGCTGGGCATGCAGCGACAATCTCCCCCTCCACCCTGTGGTTGGCAGAGTGCTAGTTTTCATCCTTAAGTGAGAGCCCCCGCAAGCAGCCTTTGCCCTTGCTGGTATTAGAAACCTAGAATTTCCCCCTGGAGTAGATTACTTGATGGATGTCTTCACGGTGTGCCGACCTCTGGCATGTTAGAGTACTTGGGTTCTGTTTTGTGTATTTTGTTACTATTTAATTTAGCTCTGCTGGTCTTTGTTTTGCTCCTCCACAGTTCTCAATAAATGTTAGTTATGATCCAGAAATCTCGGTCTGCATATTTAGATGGGCAAGAAATACCACATTGTTTTTTTCTCCTTTCAAACCAGTTTTGCGGTCTAATATGGAGCCCTGATCCTTCCTCCAGGGTTGGGGGAACCAGCCTCGGACACTCTTGGGCCAAGTTGGCTGTGTAAGAGAGGTGGAGGTAAGGTTCTCTGTACCGGAAGTAGTGAGCAGCTGGCAGTGCACAGGAATCCAAGGGACATTGCTGAGGTTCCTGTGTAGAGGAAGGAGCAGGTAGTCAGGATGTGGTGAGTTGGTGCTGTGGGTGGGCTGCTGACGTGCTGAGCCTAATGTCCTGTCCTGCTAATGTGTGGCCAGGACACCTACCCAGATGTGTCCATCAGAAGCAACCTGCTCTACTCTGACCCCCTCCCCAATTCACTGAGTTTGGGTCTCTGTGAAGGCCCACACCGCAGCATGTCTGGGGCACAGTGTTCATTCTATTTGATTCAATTCGGTTTGATTCCATTCAATTCAGCAGTGTTAGACTCTGAGCCAGACGCCGAATTACACTTGACTCCTGGGCTCTGGAGCTGGTTGTTAAAGTGGGGCTGTGGATACATGATTAGGATACATAGCACTGCCCTGAGAGTGGGGCGTGGAGCGCACCAAGCCAGGCATCTAACCCACACTGGGTGTCAATGAGGCCTTCCCAGGCAGACGTGGCCTTCCAAGCCCAGGGTGCGGGGCAGAAGGCTGCAAGTGGAGGAGAGGTTTCAGTCAGGAGGGGATATGGTGCAGACAGGAGACCAGACAGTGTGGGGCCTGGAAATGACCCTTTGGGGCACAGAAGGATCTGGAAGGATGTGGAAAGATGGTCAAGGAGGAAGCCAAAGAGATGCGGCTGGGGTGGGCACAGGGGGCTGTACCTGGGTGCAGCGTGGAGCTGTTGAAGGGGAATGACAGTTTGTCTGCAGTCTTTAAAGAATACCACGTATGGCTTTGAGGATGTGCTGGCAAATGCCTAAAAGCTGTCACCCAGGAACAAAAGCCCTTTTGGCCAATTTCTGTGGTGTAAATACTCTCACCATGACTGATCTCAAGCCATCAGTGCCCTGTCACTGAATGTGGAGTTGGGGTGAGAGGCTGACAGTCTGCTCTCCTGAGCTGGTACAAGCTGGCTCTGCACTTCACTGGTTGGGAATGGGAGCATGGAGCCCTTATTTCTCTTGTAGAGAGATCGAATGAGTGAGGAAGCTCTTTCCCATCTCTTTCTATCCCTCCACCCTGCACAGAGCTAGCACAGATGCCAGAGATGTTCTGGAAGGACAAACAAGGCCGAAGAACCCTTAGGAGTATCCTGTCCCATTTCCTGAAGGGACCCCGAGAACAGGCTCTTGGGAGGAAGTGGGAGGCAGGAGAGGGTGCTCATGTGATCAGATTTCAGGGCTGAGGATGGGAGGAGAGCATGCTGGGATGAGAGGCTGATGAGCTGATGATAATAATTATGACAATTATGCAAAATACACAAATAATAATTACAGAAAATCATGATTATTATTTGTGGGTGGGAGATGTCTCTAGCTTTTGGGAGCTGCACAGATGAGTTGGGTGCCCCTTTTCTTGTGGGTGGCTGAGTGTCACAGCCAAGCTCAGGGCTGGCTGGCAGGAGCTGGGGCTTCTGTTTCTCTCTCGACAGCTGTCTCCTGCCCTGGGTCTCAGTGGGATCCTATCTTCCTCAGCTCTGCCAGGCCTATGAGTTCAGGAAAGGCAAACTTCTATCCACTTCCTGGTCCCATCTCAGAACCTCACTGAGGACAGAGCCAAGGGTGCAGAATCAGGAGGGGCCAATGATTAACCCAGAGGAAAAATTCAAGGACTCCTGATGAGCTGGTGTCCTGGCTCAGGGCCTCCTGGAAAACTGGCCTGCGTACATCAGTCAGATTCAGCTTTCTAGCAATGTGGAAATGGGACTGGGACTGGGCGGAGTGAGTCCACATGAGTGATCAGGTCTCTCTCTGGGAGGAAACAGGTTCTACCCAGCAATCAAGTGGGCTGCAGGGTGGGAGAGCGAAAGGACTGACTGACTTCAAGGGACTTTCTTGTGCTCTAGTTCCCTCCTCTTCTGTGAAATTCCCATAACTGTAGTAAAAATGCCTGTAGCCATACCACCCTGGCATCTGATGTCAGAAGCTAAACAGTGTTGGACCTAGATAGTCTTTGGATGGGAGAGTGCCTGGGAATACTGGGTGCTGTAGGGCTGGGAGGAGGACGTGGCAGCCCACTTCTGAAACGATCATCCATCAAAAACCCTATGAATAGCAGAGAAGCTCTGACAATACACAGTGGCACAGTGTTGGGTAATGTTTCGTTCTGTTGTGTGTAGGGTCTATGAGTCGGACCCAACTCCACAGCACCTAACAATAGGAACAAGTGTAGTGAAAGCTGCATGGACACCAATTTGCATCTGCTACTTGCAGCCACTCTTCTAAGCAGGATCATACGCAAAGAGCCTTGAATGCTGTCGTTTTATGGAATAGAGAAGTCCACTCACACTACCTCATTAAAAACCCCAGGGGTATGAAAATGACACTCTTACGGAAATCCAACAGGAGAAACTGTCACACAGGTGGAGCTCTGGGACACTGAGGCAGACTGGATTTAAGATGGCACCAGGATCTCAGCAGCTGGAAAATATATCAACTCTTTTAACATGACTTAGTTTCAGTTCCTCATATCTGCTTTTTCTGTCTTGCTATGTGAGCCAATTCTTTGTTTTTCTTCTAGTTCAAAATCCTGAGAGAAGAAATCTGATTGGTTCAGGTGATGACTAATGTGTCTATGTAGAGCCTCTTATGTCAGACCATGTGATAGGCTATTAGGTAGCCAATGGATGGGCTGCCCTAATGTCAGGTGCTCATTTGTGGTCCAATTAGATGCTATCTCTGAGCTGGCTGCTTTTGGCAGGGTAGTTTGAAAGAGAAGAAACTTGAGTGGGGCAGTGAGACAGCCAGGCTTGGAACTTAATTCAGTGGATGATGGCAAGTCCTGAAAGGTTCTTGAGAATGTGATGTGGTCCCACATAGGGTTTGACAAGATTAATCTGGTTGCAGGGAAGACGTTGATTGGAGGGGCAGAAAGCAGTCAAAGAGGCCAGGTGAGCAGCTTCTCCCTCTGTCCAGCGAGAGGTGATGAGCTGACCTGGCCTAGTCTAGAAGGTGGGGCCAGGCCAGGGCCAGAGTGGGCACTCACTCAAGGTCAGCACTGTAGGAGCTTCAGACTTTCTCCTTCCTCTGCTTCATTCACCTCATCCACACTTGGCCCTGGATGGGAGGGTGAATTGTAAGTAGTGAGGGAGAGGGAGCCTACTTTTACTGGCAAATACCAAAGCTTTTGGTGGTGTGGTCTGGAGGATGGGAGGCCAGACATGGAGGTGGGAGGAGGCAGAGAGAGGGGCAGGCTCAGGGAGGAGGCTGCTGGGAGCACCTTGGGATGAGTAAGTGTGAAGGGCCCATGGGCAGTGAGGGTAAGGTTTTCAGAGACAGATGGGAATGTGGGACTAAAGCTTAAAGAGAAGACAGCAAGAGCAGGGGCTTGTGGGAATGTTGGCATAGGGCTGATCAGAGCACAGGGCTGCACAGAGCATGCGCTTAGAAACTGTGCGGTGCACAATGCCAGAAGTCATCTTCCAGAGCATGTTGTAGGGAGGACTGGGCTTCTAATGGTGGAGTTTCAGGCAGCTGGCAACCACATCTGGGTCATGGGTAGGAGGAGATTCATTTGGAGCCCTTTAGATGACCTCACAGTAATGTCCATGTAACTGCCTTGTTCTCAAGGACCTTGGAGCATGAATGCTTGGTTGAAGGGTTGAGGACCCAGGGTCACGGGAGGGTCTCTGCTCCTCCATGAAGTGCCTTGCTAGCAGTCACCCAGAGATCATGCCTGCTCACTGGTGGGACTGGGGGTGCCTCTGCCAGCATGGGGTCTTCAGTCTGTCAAGGAGATCTCACCTTCATGGATTCATTTGAACTGCTGTTCTCCTGTGAAGGAGAAAGCACGAGGCTTGCCACCCTCATCTTATAGATGTAAATGAGGCTCTAAGAGCTTAAGTGACCAGCTGAGAGCCACACAGCTAGCTAGTCAGGGAAAGCTGGATTGGAATCCAGGGCTACTTAAAACAAATACAGTCACCTGAACTTAGAAGTCATTACATCTTTCAGCCTTTCCTTACATGTATGATAATAAGATGACATCTGAGTTCTAGAAAGTGCTAACATTGATTAAGGACTTACATGTTGGATGCTATATTTTATATTTAAGGCTCATTTAAACCTTGTGACAATTCCACGAAGTAGGTACTGTTATCCATCTATTGGCAAGAATAAAAAAGATAGATAACATCCAGCACTTGCCATGACGTGGGAAAAGGGCTCTTACATACATCACTGGGGAGCGAGAATTTCTCTAAATGTTGGGGAACAAGACCAGCAGAACCGATTAAAAATTTAAAGTGTGCACATCCTCTGCTCCACGATTCCTCTTTTGGGAATCCATCCTGTGTGAGTAAACGCATCAGAACACAAGGCTGCGTGCACAAAGACGTTTATTATGGCACCATTTGTGGCACACCACTCAGGAGGGACATGGTTAACTGATGAAGCTGTGGTGATTACACAGCTAAGGGTGAGAGGGAGTTATATCCAGATGCACTAACCTGGAGGCTTGCCCATGAGGCCTTAAGTGAATGAAGTGAGTTTGGAGTAATGCGAATCCCATTTTTATTACATAAATAAATAGAAACAAAAAGAAAAGAAAAGCCCACATAAAATTTTTGTGTGTGTTTGCATGAGCTTAGAGAATTTTATGAAAAGATACACACCACCTGCTATGATCTCAGGGAGATGAGCAAAGGGGAGGGAGGGATCACATTTCCTGCACTTCTGCATCACTCCACTCATGCAGCCTGGGAGACTCATGGGTGGCTTCACAGAGGAGGTGACGTTTGAGTTGAGTGCTGCAGGATGAATGGGAGTTTGCTGTTCACTGAGGCTGGGATGAGGGTGAGGGGTGATCTTTCAGGCAGAGGCTCAGAGATGTGAGAGTGCATGCATGTGGGAAAGGGCCCCGTCACTGACTTGCTGTGTGAATGCCTGGGCCCTCATGAAGACAGCGGCTGTGGCAATTCAGATGAGCTGCTGAATATGCGGTCCCTGGTGCACAGTAGGCCTTGGCAATACCGCGCCAGTTCCTGCTCCCATGAACTGGATGGTCTAATTACTGGCATATATTGGAATATGATTAAGGATTATGTTTGGCAAATGCACATTAGGTATGGAATAGTGGGAGGGTAGGGGTGCAGGGGTATGGGCAGGGGCCTCCTCTTTTTTTGTCTCCTTTCTTCCTTTTTCCTCTTAGACTCCTCCTTTGTTTTCTCCCCCAATCCCTCTCCCTTATCCTTCCCTCCTCCCAGCTTCCTTTCCCCCCTGCCACTCCCCCTTGCTCTCTTAAGTCTACTTCCCCCAGGGAACCTGTAGGGACAGGCACCTGTCTGAGGCTGTCTGGCTGCAGGACCCTCCGGGGTCCGTTTTGTGATTTTCTGGTATAGGTAACTCAGGCAAAGTAGGCTGTGGGCCAAGAGGACCTGGGTTCAAATCCCAGTACTTCCATTTCCTAGCTGTGCAATCGCAGACAAGCGTGAGGTACAGATGTTTCCAAGCTACTGCTCCATCATCTGAAAAATGTGTGTAAAGATTTTTCTCTGTGGGCTTGTTGTGAAGATTAAATGTTCACATTTAACACCGACCTCATAGATGGAGACACAGGGATATTTTCTTAGGTGTCTCCTTTCAGCCTAGTTTTGGAGGAGATGTGGGCTGCCTCTTTGACCCCCTGCCATCCTTTGTGTTTAAGAGTATTCTTTCCTTTTTGCCTCATGCAGGAACTTGAATTGTTGATTATCTGAAATTCTCCATTATATAGGGTTTGCTGCCCTCCCTTCCACTCAAACCCAAAGAAGCAAGTGCATTAGAACAACTTCAGGTGACAGAGCCCACACGGAAGGGGGAAGCTCTGGAGTGGATAGAGGGGGCAGCTGCAAGTGGCAGGGGGCAGATGGCTGAGGACTCACCTCCTGGTAAGGGGCTGTTCCCCCAGCATCTGTGGCAGTCCCTGCCTGGCTGGGTGAGTATGTTCAAAGGGCTCTGGAGGGCCCGTTAGAGGTGAGAGGAAGAGTTATGAGTTATTAATGGTGTTTATGGTTGTAAGGTCCATGAACTACCACAGTCGTGTGCGTTGTAATAATGTGGATAATGGAACCTTGAGAATTAATGAATAGATCATTTATGACTTTGATGACCATGAACTAGTGCGTGACCTTATGCTGAAAGCCTTGACACAACTAGCAGAGAGAGTGGTGCTTGCGGGCAGGAGAGGGCCTGGGGTTGAGAGGCAGTCCTGGAATAGACAGACCAGATGATTTTCTGCTCAGGACCTTCAGAGCTGTGTAACCTGGCTCTGTCTTCTTACCTCTCTGAACCTTAGTTTTCTCATTTATAAATTGGAAATGATACTATTATCTTGCAGTACTTATATCTTGCAGTACTTATATCTTGCAGAGCCACGAGGATTAAATGAGACAATGCACCTGAAATAGGCAACGTCTCTCTGCACCTCTCTTGCTTATTCTCTCCAGCAATGCTGGATAATTTGCTGCTCTGGGGCATGCCACTCACACACCTGCTGTGGGTCCTTTGCACTGGCTGGTCCCTCCAGCTGGTACGCTCTCCTTCCAGATATTTGCACGGTTTGCTGGTCTTCTGGCAGGTCTCTCTTCACATGTCACCTCATCAAGGAGGCATTTTCTGATCCCCTTGTATAAAAATAACACTCCATACTCTCTCCTCTTTGCTTGATTTTCTTTCTTTCTTTCTTTCTTTCTTTCTTTTCTTTCTTTCTTGTCTTTCTGTCTTTCTTTCTGTCTTTCTGTCTTTCTTCCTTTCTTCCTTTCTTCCTTTTTTCCTTTCTTCTTTCTTTTCTTTTCTTCTTCTTCTTTTTTAAATCAGGTACTGTTTAATTGAACCCAGGGCCTCACATATGCTTTTGCAGGTGCTTTACCACTGAGCTGCACCCCTAGCCCATATTTTCCTTTTTATTTTGAGGCAGGGACTTGCTAAGTTATACAGGCTGCCTTTGGCCTCAGACTTGTGATCCTTCTGCCTCTGCCTCCCAAGTTGCTGGGATTATAGGCATGCATCATGGTGGCTAGCTTGTCTGCTTGATTTTCATTTGCAGCTCTTACATACCATATATGTGGTGGTTTGTTACTTTGCAGCCTGCCTCTGTCTCTAGACTGTGTCATAAGAATAGGGGCTGTGTTTTGCTTGCTATAGAACCCCCTCTGCCTAGCCCTGCACTTGGCTCTCAGGAGACATGCAGGAAATATTTACTATAGGAAGGAAGGTATAGCTTCATGGCAGGCATAAGGTGAATGCTCAGTCAATACTGACTGGGTACAAGCTGTGCGTGCAAATGAACAGCACCAACACAGGGAGAAACTTCATAATGGAGCTTCTCTCCGAAGGCTGCTCTTCATAAGAAGACTTGCAGTGTCTGGTTTCTCACCCTCTTGTCCTCACTGCAGTAATCAGGAGGGAGAACAATGAGGCTGACTGTGATCCTACTATGGAGAAGTTGTTGTTAGGTGCTGTCAAGTCAAGTCTGACTCATAGCAACCCTATGTACAACAGAACAAAATACTCTCCAACACTGTGCCATGCCCAGCATTAAGTCAGTGCTTCTCTGCTATTTATAGGGTTTTTGATGGTTGATTGTTTCAGGAGTGGGCTGCTAGGTTCTTCTCCTATTTTTCCAGTGCTGCGGATCAAACGCAGGTTCTCAGAGTGCACAGAGCAAACACTCTAAGCTAAAAACCACCTACCTAAGCTAAACACCAGCCCAGCCACTATGGAGTAGATGCGCCCAATGTAGGATGGCAGTGTGCCCATGTAGACAAAGAATGAGGGTTTTGTGTCTAAGTAGCTATGAGAAGGGGCTCCAGAGTCCTGCAGCCAGACTCCTGGCTTCTGTCTAAAGCGTTTCCAGAAATGACGTGTGTCCATGAGTGGGTTGTGAGGCATGTCATGTGTGCTCCCTTGTGTGGGCATGTGTCTGGCTGTTTAGCATGAGCTTGCTTGAATGTGTTGGGTGAATGGTGGTATGTGCAACCGTACATGTGTGCTGGGTATAGGCTGTGTGGAAGGTAGGACTGTGTGGGTGTGAATAGGTGTGAATTTGTTGTGTGTCTTTGCTGGGGGATGAGCTGTGGGTGTCTGTATGTTTGAATTTTTTTTCAGTACTGGGGGTTGAACCCCAGGCCTCATGCATGCTCTGCAAGCACTCTACCACTGAGCCACACCCTCAGCCCATTTTATACTTTTTATTTTGAGATAGGGTCTCTTTAAGTTACACAGGCTACCTTTGGCCTCCAACTTGTGATCCTCCTGCCTCTACCTCCTGAGTTGCTGGGACTACAGGAGTGCACCACTGCACTCAGTGTGTGTTTGGACATTTCCTAATGTGTGTATTCTGGCTCTGAAAGGGTTTGAGGATTGTGGATTGTGCGTGGGGATTTCTGTGTGAATGTATCGGCAACTGAAACTTTGTGATTGATTAACCAAAGAGGTTCGTGGTTAGGAGTTGTTTGTAAAAACTTTCCAAAGATACTAGTGGTATCATTTGGCCTGTGATGTGATATCCTGACGTGGAGCCATAGAGAGAGAGAGAGAGTCTCTTGGGGAGATTTCTGCTGATTGCTGCTGTTTCATTAGAAACACAATCATTTCATAAAGCCAGGCAGGCAGTGTTGGAAATAGCTGAGTGCAGGACTAGAGAGAGGAGGACCACATCCCATTGGATACTAATTGGTTTGATGATGGTAATTGTGGCATTGCAAAGGATGTGACTATCTCCTAATTTAATACAATCAATAAGGTAATAACAGCTCAATGCAAATGAGGTGTGGGGAACTGTGGGGCCATTTATAAGCCATGTTCTTAATGTGATTTGCTAATTAGCTGTAGTGCCCTCCCCACTCCCTGACTCTGCAGGACCAGTAATGATCATCTGAGATGCTATATTCTCTCTACACCTCCACTTCCAGAGAGGCCCAGAGAGGCCCTCCACTTCCATGAGGCCCAGGGAAGACTCAACTGGGACTCATCCATCTTCAGGACTGGCTGAAATGGAGTCAGGGGGGCAGCAATTCCATAGGACACTTCCTTTCAGGTTCATGACACTCCCCAGCTTGAATCCCTGTAGGTCACTGCTTCTTCCATCTGACTGGGAGGTGTCTTTCAGGGCCTCCTCCATCTGACTGGCAGGTGCTCCAGGGCAAGGGTTGTACTTTCTTCATTAAACAGCTCCCTCCCTCACACTAGAACCCATGTCTCTTTCACTGAGTCGAAGCTCCCCATGCCACTGCTGGTGTTTTATTCATGAGCTCAAGGTCCTGCCAAGGTCATAGAATCTCTTCCATGAAACTAGGACTTCCTTCCAGAACATGGCTATGATTCTGCTGTCAGCCTGGTACTTGTTCGGACTCTTTGCTCAGACCTTGCATGTACACCTGTGTAAATGTGTATATTTCAGTGTACTCCAGATTGGGAGTCAGGAATACAGCATGCCTGCAGGGATGCCGCTTAGCATAGTGGGTAAAGGGGACTTTGAGGCTGGGTATGTTGATGCATGCCTATAATCCCAGCGACTCAAGAGTCAGAGGCAGGAGGATCGCAAGTTCTTGGCCAGAGGCAGCCTGTGTAACTTAGCAAGATGCCATCTCAAAATAAAAACACAAAAGGGGCTGGAGGTGCAGCTCAGTGGTAGAGCACTTGCAGAGTATATGCAAAGCCCTGGGTTCAACTCCCAGTACTGGAAAAAAAAATAATAAAAAGACTTTGGATCCAGACTTCTTGAGTTCAATCCTTAGCTCTACTGTTAATACTAGCTGTGTGATTGTATGATCTTAGAAAAATTATCTGACCTCTGTATTCCTTGGCTTCTCATCCTATAAATGGTGACAATAAAGAGTTGTGTCCACTCACAGATCTCTTCTGAGATTTAAATGAGTTAATATGTTAGCATATTTTAATGTTTATTAAAGTGAGAAAATTAATTCATCAGTCTCATTAGGCACATTTCAGTTGTTCAACAGCCACACATGGCTAATGGCTAGAGTCTTGAACAGAGCAGACGTAGAATAATTCGGTCATTCCAGAAAGTTCTGTTGGACAGTACTGCTGAAGACCTTTGATATGGAATGAGTTGAGGTCCAAGGAGGCCCCTGCCTTCTCCACATTTGGGGATAGGAGCACCTAAGCCTTCTCCCGATTCTAATTCAGCATGGTGCATGAATGCCTCTCTTGTTTGCAGAAAGAACCCTGCCCCTTGTCACCCTTGTCACGTCGTCTGCACCTGGTATGCAGGCCTGGGAGCCCTAGTAGCTGTTGTGCCAGATGGCCTGGGAGTTATTAAGGAGAGACTCTGTGTGCGCGCACATGCATGGGCTGGGGCCATGTGCTGTGATCATCATTTTGGAGGCCTCTTTGGGGAAGTGACAAATGGCGTCCCAGCCCAGGAGTCCTTAGTGGGGACCACCCCATAAATCAGAATGAAAGGCTCCTCATCCCTCCTGACCTATCCCATACCCCAACAGCTAAGTGACCCAAAGGTTCTGTGGCTGTCGTGGCCTTACCTCTCACATCCTCTCCCCAAATTTCCCCAAATGTGGCCTCAGCCACATTGTGCTGGTTTATCTGTCCTGGTCCCATCCAGGCTCCATCAGGAACCAGAGATCTGATCTTGGAGGAGGCACCTTCCTGCTCTAGATCTTAGTTTTCTCATCTGTAAAGTTGAGGGAGGGCTGGGATTTAGCTGGGATTTTAGCTCAGTTGGTAGAGCCCTGTGCTGCAGTCTCTGAGGTCCCGGGTTCAATTCCCAGCACCACAAAAATGGGAGAAGGGCCTGGCAACCCACTCCCAAGGCAATCCCGAAACAGTCAGCCATTGAAAACCCTATGAGGGTTGCTATGCATCGGATACTGACTCGACAGCACCTAACAACAATAACAAAGTGGGGGGAAGAGAAGGAACATTCCACGACCTCTGTACTATAGAACTGGACAGTAACATCTGCCTTTCCACAATGTGATATTTGGGCTCTACAGTCAGGACTGTTTTCCAGCCCAGAGTAAAGAACACGGGACTGGGAATCAGTGGGCTACCTGCATTGAAGTCACTTTCTTAAGCATTCAGACTGCTGATCTCCGAGGGATGTGTGAGTTCAGGATCTCTGTAGATGATGGCTTTGCCCTTTTGTGGTACTGCCCTAGTAATTCTTATGCATTGTAATGTTGGAGAACCTTTGGTCAAGGGCATGTACTATATCTTCAGTGCTCCTGCTTCTGGGGAGGGAGCGGCTGGGGTACAGTATGGGGAGAGGCTTGAAGGACGAGTGTGGTTGTAGGGTAGGGAAGAAGGCTATCTCTAGTCCAAAGTCAAGTTCTGGCCAGTTTGGCTGGCTGGGGCCAGATCTAGCTCAGAGCAGAGCACAGCCCCAGAGGTCTGATGGGAGGGTCTGGTAGGAACAGAGGCCTTTCTTTAAGGTGGGGTTGCTTTCCTAGATTTTGGAAATGAGCTCTGTTTGTAATGAAATGGGATGTAGGAAGTAGGGCACAGGGAAGCTGGTAGAGTAGTAGTCACAATGCACAGGTTTGGGAGCCACATAGAACTGACTTCAATTCCTGGCTCAGTAGTACCTTAGCCAAGTGACCTTGGCTAAGCCATTTAACCTCATCTGTAGAATGGTGACAGTAACATCTGCCTCCCAGCACTGGCTCCTGCCCTTCCCCAGCCAGCTTCCAGAACACCCTTTGGCAAAGCTCAGAGCAATATGGAGGCCTGGATAGGGTTTGGATAGTAACAGCAACTGCAGTTGGCACCCTGTTCTATAACTTATCAACATTTTTCTGTCCACTACCTTATCGTGGCCTGTGGCAACCCTGATGGAGAAACCGAGTTTAGAGAAATTTAATGATGTGCTCAAAGTCATTTGCTGGGACACAAGAAAGGAGAAGTGTACACATCTGTCTTAATTGAGACTCACTGTTCTACAATTGGTCACTTGATTGTTGCTGGTGCAAAGCTTTCCTGAACTCCGTAAAGAGAGAGAATTTGGGGGGCAACATGGGGCACAGTAGAGGTATAGGGAGATTCCCAGGGAATTCTCCTTAGGATTGGGCACCTCTCTAGCTGCTGATATGTGGAAATGGGTTTCTGTTGACTAGGAAGCCTTGCTTTGCTATCCTGTTTAGGGCACACTGGTGGGGGCAGGGTTGGGGTGGGGCAGGTATGCTTTTCCTGCCTCTGATCTTACAGCCTGGCTTCCTGGATGCCTAGCCAAATTCCTGTGGCTGATTCACCACCTACATCTGTGGTTACCTATATTGGCTGAGGTCAGATAGGATGTGGCCCCACCTGTGGAGGATGGCTCATGGACAGCCCTGGGGTGTGTGTTCTGGTGTTATACACACCTCTGTGCAATTTGAAACTTTTATCCCAAGTCATCGAACCCCTCATGGCTCTCTGGTCTTTGCAAAATCCCTTCCTACCCTGGTATACAAGGGTCTCTCCAATAATTGTTGAGCTCGCTGTCCAGAAGAATGCCCATGACCTTGACCTGCTTTGGAGCTCTTCTATTGAGGGTCTAGTTTGTTGATGGATGATCCTGGTCACTATTTGGGGAGCCCATATTTTTTGTCCAGGGATAGGGCTCATTCAGAGGTGCTGTCTTAATGTGAGTAGATTGGAGGGAGGGATTGGTTGCTTCCCTCAACTTAGTCATAATCTCTATCCCTTTTTACCTGCCACACCTCATACAAATGAGTCTCCCCCAACTCCTCTTTTTCCTCTCCTTTTGCTTGTGACTGTTTTAGTGAATCAGGACTAAAGATCAGAAGTTAAGAGTCTAGTAGATTTCCCACTAATGAGCTCTCAGAGGGCCTCAGACCACCCATCCCTTTGCCCTACCCTGCCCTGATCACTTATTTATCACAAACAGTGCCATTCTCCAATGGCCAGAGAGAAAAAGGGCTGGTCAGCTCACAGCCCTGCCAGTCAACATTTGGAGGGAGAGCAGGCCAAAGAGCATGACCCAGGCAGAGGAGTTTGAGGGGCAAAGAGACTTGAGTCCATACAGCCAGCTGTGGCCAAGCCAAGAACTGGACCCTGGGTCTTGTGATTCCCAGCCCAACACTGTTTTCACTACAGAACTTCTTTAGAATGCATTTATTGTTGAAATGAAGTGAAGTCTCTGTTTCATTTGACAGCTTGATGTTTTTCTGTCTGTCAACACTTTGATAAATTTAGAAGAAATGGACTTATTTTGGCACATCTGGAGACTAGCAAAAAGATCATAGCAAAAAGATCAAGATTGTCACTGTGATGATGTCTTCACTCTGCCACCTTGAAGCAAAATGGCAGTTGACATGAACATTTTCAAGGAGACATACTATCTT
The DNA here is from genome assembly GCA_007922755.1 of Pedetes capensis. Classification (NCBI taxonomy): domain Eukaryota; kingdom Metazoa; phylum Chordata; class Mammalia; order Rodentia; family Pedetidae; genus Pedetes; species Pedetes capensis. Next base: position 27,847 of record VMDO01008514.1, read on the forward strand.
TAACATGTAACAGATTCCAGTGTAATTTGACATGTGGGTGGAAGATATCATGGACATGTGTGCATTGAGGTGACCTGTAGATCAGAGTCCTTATTCCTTACAGAAGGTGCATAGCTCATTCCACTATTGACAAGACAACCAGAGGAGGTAGAGAAGTCAGTCTGTTCTGAGAGGTTGTTATTTGTGATGAGTAGAGAGGCATTTGGTGCTCATTGCCCTGGTTAGACATGGGTCAGAAGAAGCTGAGTGTAGGACAATCAATACAAAGCTTGGCATCCAGGGGCCTCAGAACTTCCTTTCCCATAGATCCAATCACTGCCCTCTTACCAGCAAGCCCGGGAAGTCTGGATATACCCAAATGTCCCTGGCTTGGGGAATCTACTGTGGGTGTTTATAAATAGGGACCTAATTCTCTTTTCTCTATAATCTACCCCAAAGACCAAAGAACAGACTTAGGGGCTGTCTCCTGGGGTTGCTTTGGCAGATCAGTGCCCTCGGTCCTTGCAGGGATTGAGGAGGGGGCAGCAGAGGCCTGAGTTCTGAAGGCCGGGTGCTGGAGTGGGGGCCACTTGAGTGGGGAGGGCTTTGAGGGAGGTTTCTTCTTACACCTTTTCCTTACATCCCAGAGCAGAACTAACTTACTGAAATCTCTTTCCTGGTGTTCAGGCTAACATACTGGACATCCCCATATAAATGTCCACAGGCATTTCTAGAAATCAGCTCATTTCCCCCCAACCTTGCTTTCAGACTACATTTAAAAAAATCATCATTGTTCAGATCTGGTCAGTGTCCTCACTGCATTCCTTTGTACCACGGGTGAGCCAGTAGCATCTTATCAGATGACACTAAAGGCATCATTTCCCACTTTTTGTTTTCGAACATCTTGTCACCCTCCACGTTACTTTCCCTTATGCCACGATTCTCCATATTGATTGACTTAGTTTCTTTGACTTACTACTTAGTGCTTATTAGGTACCAGGTACTATTTGAAATGTAGGAATCATCCCTATTTTACAGGTAAGAGAACTGATGTACTGAGAGATTAAATATTTTGCCACTAAATAAGCTGCATCCCTGGACTATTCTCTGAGTTGCAAAACAATATTGCTTCTGAAATACCAAACCAATAAGGCATTTGATTTACTTTTTCCTCAAAGCTCTGTCTCTCAAATGGACCACACTGGCTTGCCCACCCATCTATCCATTCATCTGCACACCTTTTCAATTCAACAATTTTTTTTTTCTGGTACTGGGGGTTGAACCCAGGGCCTGGTGTTTGCATGCTTTGTAAGTGCTGGACCACTGAGCTGCACCCCAGTCAATTTTTTTACTTTTTTGAGACAGGGTCTTGCCAAATTATGCAGACTGCCTCTGGTCTCGAACTTGTGATCCTCCTGTCTCTGCCTCCCGAGCTGCTGGGATTACAGGTGTGCGTCACCACACTTAGCAATTCAACACAGATTTATGGGATACATCTACTATGAGTCCAACATTTTGCCAGATGACAGTGGGAACAAAATCAGACAGAATCCTTGCTCCCCTAGAACTGACAGACGTATGGGGCAAACAAAGAATATGTTAACACATAAATTCATGTGTCTCATACATAGACACATGTGCTCTAAAGGAGGAATGCAGCTTCGTGCATCACAGCCATGAACCAACCCAAATCCCCACATCCCATTTCTTAACCCTGACCCACCTTTTGGACCCCATCAGATGTAATTTCTTAAGCCTAATAGTTTCCAGGACTTTCTACCAGTCCAAGTTCCCAACATAATGTCTAAGAGCACTTTCCCTACCTGCCACAGTGTCCTGGGGTGGACAGCACCTTCACATGTGACCAATCCTTACTGTTCTCTTGGCATAATGGAGGTGAGCTTTATGGCTGTCACTGGGCCCATGAACTTCCCTGGTTATTTGAACACAAGTTAGCTTTGTTTTCCTTCAACATGAGCAGTGGTTGAAACTTTTGGGGGCAGGGCATGGATCTCTTCGAGAGATTTACAAAAACTAAGAGCATTTTTGAGAAAACAAAATGCCTGCCCGGATTCCCCCACTTCTCCAATACTCAAAAGTATCCCCAAGTTTGCATCTTGGATGTAGAGCCCTTTTTTTCTTTTAAGACAGGTAGACTCTTGCTATATAGCTCAGGCTGGCCTCAAGCTTGTGATCTTCCTGCCTTAGCCTCTTGAGTGCTGGGATTCCAGGCATGCGCTTGGCTGGAGGATGTTTTTTAAGGCTAAGCAGATTGTACCATTGAGCAGTCAGATGATATTCCAAGAAATGCATCTCCTACAGAGAGATATAGATGCTCCTTCATCCAGCAGGATTCAATTGTACCTCATTACTCTCCTTCATCTTGAATAATGATTGAAACCATTTTGGGGACATGAATCTCTTCAAGAGACTGTCAAGAAAACCTCTTTTGAGAAAAATGTACAATTTGTGCATGGTCTCAATGGGCTTACATACCTTCTGTAGTTCATCCTTGGATCCCAGGTGAAGAATTTCTACCCTATCAAATTCCTCTTGACATAACCTCTGTACACTTGCCATTATTAATGATCCAGCAGCTGGTCAGTGTCTGGAGGTCACATGGATTTCCCAAGAGAGTCTCTAAGATGCTCCTCAGGATTCCAGGACCAGTGCAAGGGCTGTTGTTCAGCCCCAGTGATGAAGATGCTGGCTGATTCTCTTCTAGGTCCCACTGGAAGGCCAAAGAACATGGGCTTTGAGCCTCATGGCTTCCAGTGTAACTGCTCCTCCCCCGTGTGCACCTGCCGCCTCTATTAACTGGCCTGACTGTAAGAGACACTCCAGACTCATTTCAGTAATGCTTGGCAGAAAATCTGAATATGAAGTACAGGGAAAACAAGTATGAGACACATGTACTACCCCTCCCAACCCAGCACCCATGACAGACGCTGCTAATAAATCACAGCTTGCTTTCCCATTGGGCCCAGATATGGTCTTATAATCCTTCTCAAATAGTAATTTAGGTAGACACCGCCAATCCATCAGAGCTGGCATGTGAGAGGAAGCATATCTGCCATCCTGGATGCAGGGGAATATGGCTGGGCACTTTGGCTCCAGGCCATCTCTTGCCAGTCTGAGGTCTCAGGGCTCACATTCCTGCTTTCCCAGACCCCCAGGCCTCTTGTGGTCTTGGAGAGTCCTCAGACACCATCCATGTGTTTGGCCAAACTATATCTTAAGGGGGATTGTGGATCCCCTTACTTATTCCTCTGTATTAATTTTCCCATTGCTCAGCGGAAATGTCTTCAACATCCTTTGGTTTCCCCCTAGTCTCACTTCAAGGATCTCCAATCAGGTCCTCACTACCTCCAGTCTGGAGATGTTGAGAGTCTCTTGACTGTTTCCTGTCCCCATTCTTGCAACCCTGTAATCCATGCATGTGCTTCCTCAAACACATAACGCATCATATCTTTCCCCCTTCATTAATCCTTTAGTCGATTAAAAGAGGAAATCCTCACTGTTTTTAAGCATAGCATATATAGCCATATATAGTCTGGCCCCTACTTCTTTTCCAGTTTCCCTTGTCACTATGCCCTGTCCTCTAACAAGATCTTAAAATTCATCGACATCCTGGGCTTTCACACACTTGCATCTTTATTCTAGTTTATGCCGTCTTTCTGTCTGAGACACCCAACCCCTCCCTGCATTTTTCTCTGCCTGGCAAATTCCAACCTTCCTTCTGGACCCTTCTCAAATGCTATCTCCTCAATCAGGCAAGGAGCCCAATAGGCCCCCTGCCATCTTTGAGATTCCCTTTGTCCCCTCTCTCCTAAGCTCTCTATGCACATCTCTGTCCTGGTGCCCTTTACTCTGTCTAGTGATTGCTTATTTGTGGGATAGGGTCTGATACACCTCTGTGTCCTAGCACCCAACCCATGAACAGACACAGAGCAGGGAACTGGTTGACATGCACCACATGGAACTTGGAATGGGTGCGAACCCCAGCCTTCTCTCCCCGTCCCCCCAGGTAGCATTTGCTTTACTATCATGTCTTGCCAAGCAAAAGCGGCCTTCACCTTTTAAACGATGGCTTTCCTCCTCCCTGCAGTAAGCGTTCCTCATTGAAATTCACTGGGAATGGGCAGCTTCTGACAGGAGTCTTTGGGCTGGCTGCAATACAGCTGCCAACGCTTGCCTCCTGGAAGCAGAAGGGCTTTTGTTCATGAGCCACAAGCACACCTTGACCACTCTCCCAGGCCCTGAGGTACAATAACCCTCCTCTGTTCTCCATGCACCCCTCCCTGGCCCCTCGGGCTTCCCTTTACCGGAGCATCAGAGAGGCCCCCGATGATAGTGGAAATGCTGTGTGTAGACATCTGCCCAAAGTTGTGGGCTGGGGAAGAGCTGGCTGGTGAGGAGGGGCTGGAGGGCCCAATTTAGACAGAGGATGGTGGGGGATGGCAGGCAGCTGTCATCTGTATCATTGGACAGATAGACAATGGTCTCCTCAGAGAGCCCAAATGGTGTACAGGCTCACAGCAAGATGGTACCCTTGGAGATCATAAAAATAACATTACTTAGAACGATATGTTACCTACATAGACCTGACTGTCCTAGGCATGGCTGTAAATGCTTTTCATGTACTAACTCCTTTATGTACTTAGGACAATACTTTGTGGTAGGTTTTAGTATTGTTCCCATTTTATAGGTGACATAATGAAGGCTACAGGGAGATTGCCTTATGCTCATCTTTCTCTGGATGAATTGGGAAACTGGGGCCAACACCACCAGAGGGAGGTCATGGATGAGCATGTATTGTGAAGACAGGAAAGAGGAGAGGTGGAAATCTCAAGGATATTCTGGCTGTAGTGTTGAGAAGGTTGTTGTTGTTGTTGTTGTTGTTATTATTATTATTATTTGTAGTACTTGGGAGTTGAGCGTAGGGCCTTACACATAGCTTCCAAGTACTCTACCACTGGGCGGCACCTCCAGCCCATTTTTCATTTATTTATTTTTATTTCAAGGCAAGGTCTTGCTAAATTACACAGGCTGCCTTTGGCCTTGAACTTGCAATTCTCCTGCCACCACCTCCCAAATTGCTGGGATTACAGGTATGTACCACCGTGCCTAGTGGAGAGAAAGTTATTTAACTTATGCAAGTGCCTGCTTTTGAATTTGAGCAGTAGAGTAATTGTGTGTTCTTGGAAGATTCAACAGCAAGGATCAGATGAGCTCATATGAATGAAATGCCTAGCACATTACAGATGATCAATGTACAGTAGCTGCCATTATTAATTGCCTAATTCGTCCCTCCTTTGTACTCTTTCTGTTGCACACACTTTTTTTCTCTAGAGCCTTATCAGACTATTTTAATTATAGTGTATCTGTCTTGCTGCTAGAATCAAAGGTAACACTAGCCCTTATCCACTCGGAGGGTCGCTAGTTGGCAGTGGGAGGTTTCATAGAAGGAAACAGAGGCTTTAAAAGGAGGTTATTTGCCCACGGTCCCTGGCCAAGGTGCTGTGGAGACTTTTTTTTGTGGACCCAATCAGTGAAAGGGGTGGTGAGGATCCCAATCCAGGGCCTGGGATGGTGCCTGGCACATGAAGGAGGGGGAGATGGGAATGAGGTTCAGTGGGTCCTAAAGGCCTCTGGGGGTAGCCTCTGGGGATGGGTGAGTGATCAGATGTGAGAGAGAGGAAGAGGGAGGAGGTGGGTTTGACCCCCAAGTTGCTATGGAACACAGGAGGGATACAAGGGTTTGTGGATAGGAGAAGATCATGAATTAGATTCTGAAAATGCTTAGGGAACGGGTTCATAGGGCAAGCCTCACTGGGTCTCTATCAGGCACTAGCTGCTAAGGGTATGGGAGCAGGGCTGACATTTGCCACAACTTATAATCCTTTACTGTGGCCGTGCACTGAGCTGGCAAAAGTATAGCCCTAGAGTTGGGTTGCAGGACTTGAATCCTGGCTCTACTGTAAGCTGTTAGCTATGTGACTTTGAGTAAGTCACTTAACCTCTTGGGGTATCGTTTTCTGCAAAAGGGAGATAATTAGGAGTTACCTCCTGGAAAGTTGTTGTGAAGGTCAAATGAGATAAGTCAGGCCAATGATGGAACAGATTAAGAGTTCAGTAAATCATGTAGCTGCCAGCACGCTGAACCCTTGTGTTACCGGCATCCTTCTCTCTGTGTCAGTCTCTTTGTCCCACTGGCACTTAGGAGCCCAGGTGCCATCACAGGTGCTTTAAACCCCTCCATGTTTCAGAGGCCCTTGGCCCAGAAGCAGCCCTTCTAGCTATTTGGGCAACTGACCAAGGAAGAGCATAGAGTTGTGAATTACTGTCCTCTTCCAATGAGATGTTACTTGAATTTTAACTTTGCCTTCAGCTCTTGACCCATAGGTATGGCCAACGGTAGAGGTGTTAGGGCACTAGGGTCAGCAGCTACTTTGTGAGCAGAGGCTCCCTTCTGGTGCTGTCAGACCAACACATTTGTCTACTGTGGTTTCATGTAAGGACATCTATAAAGATCGATAGAGAGGGTCTGGAACACCTCTCTTGGGATTAAGTGGGGGGCACTTCATGTTCTTTTGGTCGGTGGTCTTTCAGGATGGCTGCCCTCCTCTCAACAGGACCAGGATGCCTGGCCTTATAGCTGCCTCCAGATTCTAGGATTGTAGGGAGACAATGGACAACTGTCTGCCATATGTTATTGTTGTTAGGTGCCATCGAGTCGTGTCTGACTCATAGTGACCCTGATAGGGTTTTCAGTGGCTGACTGTTTCAGGATTGCCTTGGGAGTGGGTTGCCACGTCCTTCTCCCATTTTGTGGTGCTGGGAATCAAACTTGGGACCTCAGAGACTGCAGAGCGGTGCTCTACCAACTGAGCTAAATCCCAGCTCTGTCTGCCATATAGTGTGTGTTTAATGACAGTTGAAAAGCTAGGTGCCATGGCGCATGCCTGTAATACTAGCGACTTGGGAGGCAGAGGCAGGAGGATTGCAGGTTTTGAGATCAGAGGCGGCTGTGTAACTTAGCAAGACTCTGTCTTAAAATTTAAAAATAAAAGTGGGTTAGGCGTGCAGCCCAGTTGGTAGAGTGCTTGCAAAAGCATGTGTGAGGCCCTAGGTTCAACTTTCCAGTACCACAAAACAAAACAAACAAAACAACAACAACAACAACAACAACAACAACAAAAACAGTGGAAGAGAGAGCCATCACCAAGGCTCAGGAGCCCGTATTCAGGCCTGTCCTGGCCTTTGCTAGAGTGTGGGCTTAGGTGAGCTACTCCTCTCCTCTGAGCCTCAGTGACTTAACATGGGGTGACATTACCAGGCTCCTCTAGCAGATCAAACGTAGACCACTGCGTTTGCTCGGTTGATGCAGAAATCCAAACCCAGATGGCCAGGGGCTTGCCCCATTCAGAAAGCCAGAGTGCAGCTGCAAACCAGCTACAAAAAAAAAAAAAAAAAGCTCTTTCAAGTGTCATAGGAGGAGGGCAATCACCCTGACTATTGGCTGAGGCTCTTGGACTCACAGAAGGGAGAGAGAGCTATTCTCTGCTAGACCATTTGCTGTTGCACTTGTAAAGCCATTGGGGCTCCTGAAGGTGCTTGTCAGGCTCAGAGACCTTGACATTGTGTATGTGTCCAGGGGTCACAAGTCCTGATCATATCCAAGATGCAGATGGCCTCTGAAGTTCTTCCGGGTGACTCTGCAGAGTTGTAGGTCTCAACTCCGCTGCAAAATGAATGAACTGCTCATCTCACCAGCACAGAGCACATTTGGGCCAAACTCCTCGCTCAGTTTTATGGGGCCAATACATCTGCAGAATCACTTTACCCGTCACTGCAGACGGAATGCATTATTTTGGAAAACTTTCTTTTCCTTTCCCCCCCAAAAAAACTTTTTTCCCATGGCGGAAATGGTTTATCAATGTCTTTAAAACACCACTCAGATCTTCTTGGCAACCTCTGATACCATAAAAGAGTGTCTGTGTGAATGCAAATGAATCGGAGGGCATTAAAAACCCTCTAGCTTCAGCAGCTGAAGTGGAGAAGGGCCAGATGATGGATAGCGTGTGGCTTTCTGCTGAGCGATTTTGCTCCTTTTACAGCTGCCAATGGTTGATGTATTTCATCTTTTGTTTCCTTTACTGCCGCTTAAGCAGCCACCCTCAGGCTGGGGGTACATCCCTGGGCACCCACTTGTCCCACCCCCTGGGGGAGGGCTCCAGCCAGCTGTTCTGCTCTTGCTGCCTGATCAGGGAAGGCAGGGAATGGCCCAGCTGGACAGGGGGCCCCTGGGGAGAGCCCCTCTTGTAATGCTGAGCTCAGCTGAGGAGTTTGCTGAGGAGGCAGAATTCCTCCTGCTCTTCAGAGGGGACATGCGCCTTAGTCTTCCACATTGCTCTTGTTAATTGAGGCTTACTGTGTGCCAGGCACTGTGCCTGACGCTCTATGGATACCAAAGATTGAAGGATGCAGCCTTGCCTCCCACAATCTTTCTATCACGTCACTAGGAAAGCCAGTTACACACATTTACATGCACGCTGCTGAACCTTCTTCCCTCAGGCATCCAATCGTCACGTGCTCCCAATCACCTCCGCACCATACAAGAGCAGGTGGGAGCACGAGCTTATGGGTTAGTGTGGCTCAGCCTGTGCTGAGGATACCACATGATACAGGGGCACACACTGAGTGTGCACAGAAACACACACAGCCAAGGCCCACCGACTCTCAACCAGTGTCCATTCACACACCTGCACACACACCTTATAGCTGCACAAATACATGCTCCTGCACACCCATGGATGAGGGACTTAAACAGTGAAACAGATGTGTGAGTGAGCAGATGGCACCCAATTCAGAGGATCTTGCAGTGGAAATAATGCTGTGGGAAATTTGCCTTTGTAGTCTCTATTAGTTGTGTGACCCTGGTCAAGTCCCTTAACCTCTCTGAGTGTCAGTTTCCTTATTTGAAGCTGAGTTCTTTCCAGATACAAGAGCCTATGATTTTGTGAAATCAGAAGTTCAGAAGTCAGTGTAGGTTGAAGTGATATGAATAGTAGTAATCATAATAGCTAATCCATATCGATCATGTACTGTGAGCTACATTTTTATTAGGCACTTTGTATACATTATTTCTTTTAATCCTCACAATCTTAAACAATCTTAAAAGATGAGTACTATTATTAACTGAGTTTTGCAAGTAAAAAAACAGGCTCAGAGAGATGAAGTTATCAGTCCTTGTTCACATAGTGAGTAGTGGTGGAGTCTATATTTGAATCCAGACAGGTTGGCTTCAGGGCCTGAACTTCCAGCTACATAAACATGCACTGAGTTAGATTCTTGCTAGCACTGGCGACCAGGAGGTGAACACACAGCTTATGCCTTTGAGAAGGCAGTGCACTGGGGAGGCAGCCATATGCTGGGCAGAATGAGGTGCTTTGATTAATGCTGGTGAGGTTTGGGCTCCTGGAGACCCACCCCTGCCTGCAGAAATGTCTCTACTTGTGACTCTTGTAGGCAGGGTCAGATAGCCTGGACCTGAGGATGCTATTGGATAAGGATCTCTGGTTGGACAGGGACTGTGTTTCCAGGTCATGAGCTTCCAGGAGGCCACACCTGTTCTGGGAGCGTGTGCCACTCATGTGTGCATCTTGGGTAAGGACGCAACAGTGATGCCCTCTGGCCTGGGCTGGGGCTTCCAGAGCTCACAGTGATGGCTTTGGGCAATTTAGGGAAAGCGCTGCTCTGCAGAGAATGCTGGCCTGTCCCTGGGCAGGACGTGTGCTTGGTGAGTGGAGTGTGGGCCTCATCTCCATCCTCTGTTCGCTCTGGATGCTGTGACCCTGGTAGGATTGCAGGAGTGTTGAGGTCTGAGTCCTTAGGGCTCTTTCCTGCAAGAGGAGAAGAAGGTCGTAGGACCTCCTGTTGGTTCTCAGGAGAGGCTCCTTCTCTTGGGGCACAGGGAACCCTGGGGGGGCAGACCACCAAGCGTGCTGACAAATAACTGCTCAAATCACACATCTAACAGCAAGTGGCAGAGGCAGGATTTGCACGCAGGTCTGTCTGATTCCAAAGGTTAGACCCCTAGCCATTACACAGTACGCTGTCCCCCAGTCTCCTCTGTGCCTGTGGGGTGCAAGGGGGTAAGGGACTGAGGAAATCAGGGGTGCTAGGGCAGGTGCTGACACAGAAAGTGTGGGCTGCTGTGGGAAATGTGTCACAGGAGCATGCACACACGGAGGGACTGAGAAGACTTTTAGGCAGTTGTTGTAGTTGTTAGGAGCCATTGAGTCAGGTCTGACTCACAGCAACCCTGTATACAACAGAATAAAGCACTCCCCAACACTGTGCCATGCCTGGCACTATTGTCAGTGCTTTTCTGCTATTCATAGGGTTTTCAATGGTAGATTGTTTCAGGAGTGGGTTGCCAGGTCCTTCTTTCTAGTCTGCAGCACCTGGTATTCCCAGGTGGTCTCCCATCCAAGGACTAACCAGGCCAACCCTATTTAGCTTCTGAGATCAGATGCCAGGGTGCTATGGCTGCAGACTTAACCACTGAGGCTATTTCTTGGCTCAAAGGTTGGACTTACCCAGCTGCATTTCCAGCCTCCTATTCTTTGCACTGTTGGCTCGGTCTGCCCAGCGTTAGGGCCCTGGATGTCATGGAGGGAGGCACTCTTGTCCCTAGGGCCTCAGGCCCAGTGCCTGGCCTGGGGTGGCCCAGGGTGGCTTCCAGTGATTATTTGCACAAAACCAGTGAGTGCCCCCCAATCTGCGTACCTTAAGCCATCTAGCCACTCCTCCTGTCTTTCCTCCCACTGTAAATCTGTGCCCCTTGAGCGGGTCTCTGTCTCCCTGTCCCTTGGACATCCTCATTCTTTTCAATGAAGGATGGTCTAGGTCTCCCGAGGGTCCTTCCAGAAGCCTGCCCTGCTTTCTTGCAGAAATCTCTTACAGAAAGCCCAGGTCCCACTGACTGTGTTATGAGCTACAATGAGGACCAACCATGTGCCTGGGGGACTGGGGAGGGGACATTCATCTCCTCCCTGAGCCACACAGGCACACCTGTCCTGTCTGTCTCAGTGCTGGGGGAGCCACAGGTGTTCTCTGCTGTCCTGGAGCGAGGTCCCTCTGGGAAGGAAGACACTGGGGAAAAGGCATGTAACCAGGATTCTTGCCCTGGCCCTGGGCCCAGCAGCCAGGCCTTCTTGGCAGATTCCAGGGTGCTGTGATGTAGTTCTTCCTCTGGGGACCAGCTGGGTTCCTGCTTTTCATTTCAGGGCAGAGCCTGCCCAGGTGAGGGGATTGTGCAGACCTTGTCCTCTGGTCCCCTCCTTGAATGGGAACCACCAACTCCGCATCTCTGGTCTCTCTGTCCAAATTCACCTTGACTGTCTGTGATGCTGGGCAAAGCCCACTGGTTCCCCCCTTCAGACTCCATCCTACTGGCTCAGTTTCTTACCCTAAGACCATGTGGGCCAGCCCTCCTTGACTCTTCCATGTCTTCCTGCTTGCCTGTCCCTGCCAGCCTTCTAGCCCCCGGTCTCTTTCCAGCTGGCACTCCATAGCCTGCTGCTTAGTGCTCCTGCCCAGCCCTCTCCAGTCTACACTCCTGTCTCCACCCGAGTGCCTTCCTTTGGAAAATTAGTTGTGATGTAGTTCACATAGCATAGACTTAACTGTGGTATTAGTACATTCACAAGGTTGTGCAACTGTCACCTCCCTCTGCTTCCAAACATTACAATCACCCCAAAAAAGACTCCTCTTAAGGATCAGTTATTCCCTATTCACCTCTCCTCCCAGCCTCTGGCAACTACCAATCTGCATTGTCTGTGTAGATTTCCCTGTTTCGGATATTTCATATAACTAAAACCATAGAGTATGTGACTGATGTCTGGCTTCTTTCACTTAGCATAATAACTTCAAGGTTCATTCATGTTCTGGCATGCATCAGTACTTCATTCATTTCCATGGATGAATAGTATTCCTTTGTATGGATATACCACATTTTGTTTATCCATCTATCCACTGATGGATGTTTGGGTTGTTTCCACCTTTTGGCTATTGTGAATAATGGTGCTAGTCATTATAAGTATTTGTTCATGTCCCTGTTTTCAGCTCTTCTGGGTAAATTCCTAGAGTGGAATTGCTGAGTCATATGGTTAAGTCTATGTTTAACTTTTGGGGAAACTCCAAGCTGTTTTCCACAGCAGCTACACCATTTTTACATTCCTACCAGATGCTTTCTCATAGATCTGACTTGTCACTCCCATCCCAAATCTTTCTAGGGATTCTCAGTACTTACCATGGTCATTTTCAAATGCCCAGCTGAGGCACTGGAGTTTAATATGTAAAACTGGTAACCGGAAAATTCAGGGCAGTAAAGAGATAAGGAGCTGCAGCCAGCTGTCCAGTATCTTCCCACTCCATACAGGTGCCTGGGGGCCTTTGAAAACTAATGTCTAGGGCAGGCCTCCTGTTATACAGAAGGGGAAACTGAAGCCAAGAGGGGAAGGGACTTGGCTGAGGTCACATGAGCAGTAGCAGAGTCAAGACTGGAACCAAAATCTGACTCCTTATGAAGTGCTTTCTTCTTCTTCCTCCATCACCTCCTCTTACTCCTCCTCTTGCCTTCTTCTTTTTCTTCTCCTCCTCCTTCTCTTCCTCTTCCTTGCCTCCTCCTCCTCCTCCTCCTCCTTCTCTTCTTCCTCCTTCTTCCTCTTCCTCTTCTTTTTCTTGAAAAAATTAAAGAAGTGATATATATTTACAATAACATATTGAAACACTAAGGAAATATAAAGTAAAAGCTGCAAATTTTTCTCTATCCTGATTCCCCTTGCCCCAGCCTCTGGAGACAATGTCAAAGTTAGACTGTGTCCTTCAGACTTTTCCCCTACGTGTACATATACCCATTTATTCACTTATACACATACACAACCTATATGAGTTTTTTGTTGATTTGTTTTTGGAAAAATGGGATTGTGTTAGACTTATTTTTCTGTGATTTGCCTTTTGGGGTAGCTCTTGAAGTCTGGAAGGACCCAGCACTTGCCCTGGAGAGCTTAGGATTGGAGCAATGTGCCACAGGATACTGGGAGTACCTCAGCCACATTTGTGTGCCCAGAGGAGGGAGCACGGGCTCAGGGAACTGCAGTCAGGGGCCAGATTTACACAGATGCAGGTGGTGGTGTGGTGGGAACCAGCCAAGCAAAGGTTTCCCAATGGTGACAAATGAGCTGAGTTGGACTGAAGGGCTGGAGTCAGGATGCTGGGGTGGAGAGAGGGGGCCAAGCTGTGTGGGGACTTGGATGGCAAAGAGAGGAGATGCAAGGTGTCCACGAGGCAGTGGGAGCCACTGGAGGAGAAAAATGGGAGTGTGTTTCTGGAAGATGGAAGATCAATCTCGGTGTGTATAGGTATGTGTGCGTGTGTGCAGGGTGTGTGTGCATGTATGGGGTTGTGTGTGCACGTGCATGGAGATGGCAGGGTACAGGTGGGAATCTAGATGGCTTTAGCAGGAAGGAGCCAGGTGAGATGCTGTGATCCAGGAAGGTGGTGGTTGGCCTGGGCAGAGGTGATAAGAGTGCTTTCAGAGATGATCTGGGGGAACCTTCGGACGAGTGGCCGGCTGGATGCAGAGAAAGTGAACCTAGAGGGAGAAGGGCAGCAAAGGCCGGTCACTGGAGGTCAGGGCTGCTGGTGCCTTGGGAGTGGGAGGAGGAGGGGCATTGAGGCTTCTGCATCCTCCCCAAGTGGTGGTGAAGGCAAACTGTTTACTTCCCTGGCACTGAAATGACACCACAGTAGTCATAGGGCGGAGCCGAGGCAGCTGACTTGGGACTCAGCTTGCCCCTCTGACACCCACCCCCACACCCAGGGAGATGCCTTGGTGCCCTGTTGCCCCTCCTCTACCCTTGAAGGAGCATTTGGACCTGCCAGCCTGGTTCTCGGGACTCCAGTGAGCCAGAATTGGGAGACCAGGCAGAGATAGGACCAAGAGGCAGGACAGGGGCTGAGGGTCTCCGGCCCTCAGTGGCAGGGCTCTCCTTTGTTGTGGAAATGGAGGGAAGTGAGAAAGAGAGAACAAAAAGGCCAAAAGCTGCAAATATTTACTTAATGCATCGTCATGGAAAAGAACAGGGGAAGAGGTGAGCACTGGGCAAGAATGTTTGGATATTCAGGTTTGGAGGATGTGAGGCTGGGGAGGGGGTGGGAAGGAAGAGAAAAGAGGAGAGAGGAAAGGGGTTTGAACCACATCCCTTTTGTGACGCTTTGAGAGATTCAAGGGGAGATTGGGATTCCTTTTTAATTGCTTTTGGCCAGCCAGACTGTTTCTTTGAATGTAGTATCAAGGCAAGATCCAGCCACATGGGGCAAAGGGATTCATTCGCATTGCTTAAAAAATGCCTCCCCATCCCTTCTTCACATTTTGTTTCTGGAAATGGCACGTATGAGATACTGGTGTACACACTGTTAGTAAATTAATGATAGAATTTAAGATTAATGGTGTCAGAGAGAACAGGAAATATGCTAGTTAACATCTGGGTGGAAGGAATAGAAAGCTAATCAAAGTTGCTGGGTCATAAAGGGAGCTTCACTCTGAGGCTGCTGAGCGTTCCCTGGAGGGATGTAGAAAGTACCTGAACAAGATCCACCAATGTCTGTCTGTCTGTCTGTCTGTCTGTCTGTCTGTCTGTCTGTCTGTCTCTCTCTTCTCTCCATTCTCTCTATCTAGCTACCTGTCTTCACCCCTATATACTGCTTCTCTCCTCTGCGGACCACCTTTCTTTGCCCCCTTGATCTACACGATGGAGAACTTGCCCACTTTACCTCTGGGGGCCACGGGGAACAATGCCCCATGTCTCAGGAGGAGCCAGACGCCTCCTTCTGTTCCAATTCTGAGTTTCTGCAGGATGCTTCTGGCCCTGGCAGGGTGTGGTGCCCCCTCCCACACCTGTAGCTGGTGGGGTGGAAGGGCAGGGTCACCATGGCTGGAAGCTCCTGTGGCTGCCTGCGCCCCCAGCTGCAGCCTTGTGGTAGGCAGAGAAGAGCAGCTCCCAGAGACAGACGGTCGGGGCAGGCAACCTGGTGGCTGTGCATGGAGCTACGCCTCCTTTCTGAGTGCTTAATTACTATGCCAATCCAAGAGTGACTATAAAACTCTAATTTTTCTCTGCACTTGAAGACAGAGCTGAGTCCCCTGGGTTGCATCTGCTTCTCCGAATGTGGATCCAGGTGGAAGGCAGAGCACAGAGCCTCCTCTGCACCAGCCACATAGCCTCTCTCCTTTAGCTCGTGCCTGGTGCAGTCCCCGTCCATGGACCCTCTTCCTCCCAGAAAGCCCAAGCCCTCTTCTCTTCCTAGCTTCTCCCTGCTTTGTTCTGGCAGTCAGCCCTCTCCCGCCCCCCAGATCCCTGCTGACCCCCGACCGTCCAGGCTGGCATGATGTCCAGGAGAGGGGTGGGTCCTGCCTTTCTGCCTCTTTTTAGTGACTGGATGTCATCCCCAGCCTCAGGGCCCTGTGGATGTTCTCTGTCCTCCCCCCAGCTCCTCAGACCCATGGTGCTGGCTGGTGTTAGGTGCTGGTTGGTGTTAGGTGCTGGCCTCAGGGGTTGTGGTGGTGCTGAGGTATGCAGCTCCCTATGTTCCCTGTCAGGTGACAGGCTACCCCGTGGGCAGGCCCAAGTGTGGGCCTTAGGGCACCAGAAAGGGAAAAAATTCACCTTCAAAAAACGTAATGAGCCAGGTGTGGGGGTGCACTCCTGCTTATAATCCCAGCACTTGGGAGGCTGAGGCAGGAGGATTGTGGGTTCAAGGCTATCTGGTTACATAGGGAAACTGTCTAAAAGAACAAAAAAGAAAAGAAAAGAAAAGAAAAGAAAAAAGACATTTAATGGGCTTTCAGTCTGTGGTAGGTTTTGTTCTGAGTATTTGATTTATTCTATCCCGTAATCCTGGCCCTTCTCTGAAGAAGTTTGGTTTTTTACCTCCATTTCAGAGACAAGGAAACTGAGGCCCTAAGAACTCATGTGATGTGCCCAAAGCCAGGATTTGAATCCAGGCAGGCCAGCTCCAGAGTCCACAACCCTAACTACTATGTACACTGCCTTGGTCAGTCCCACACCTCTGGTGTCACTTCAAAAAATTACGTTTTATTTTGAAATTCATAGTGGGGGAAATGGGTGATACCAATCTCTTTTCAGTTTTGGGGACATCTGAAGCTCTGACCTTGACCTTGTCCAATGCTTTGAGCTGATTTGTTAGTTTTGGTTAGAGGGACCTGCGGGTTCTACCTTTGGCTCCCCTTACCTTTCACCTACAACTTTCCTGTTCTGGCTCAGGGCTCTGGCTTGGGCTCTGCCCCTTTCTGCATGGGCCTGACCTCTTCGGAGGCCAGCTTTGGGGTCTCTCCAGCATGGTGCTGATGGTTTGAGCCTCCCTGAGATGGTTTCTGGGGCCTGCTGGTCCCCATGGGGTGGGGGTGGATGAAGGGCTGGAGTCTGACACAGCCATGCTGGAGAGGCAGCAGCTCCTGGTATGATGGAGTGTTAAACCCTTTCACGCCCTGTTTCCTGCTCCTAGCTGGCTCGGCTCCTTCCCAACAGCCCCAGGCTGGTGGCAGATGGTTCAGCCTCTCATTGCAGAGTCCGCTCCTAGGAGGCCCCAACACATCAAAAGTAGATTTGACTCTGGGCTTTCGCAGGCCGAGGGGCAGGTGTCTGCGGGAGGGGCTCGTGTTTATTAAACACCTCCTAAGCCAGCTGCTCTGGCAGGGCCTCTGCAGGAGGGAATCTCTGAGGCTGGTGAACAGGGTTGGGTGTGACTGCCCCAAAGCAGGGGGACTTTTGTGGCAAGCCATCTCAGCCCTCAGCTCCTCATCTGAACATGGGGACCGCAGCCCCTGAGGGAGTGGAGAGGGTGAGGGCCACGCCCCTCATAATAATGGTAGCCATGATGAAGATGCCAAGGAGAGCTGAGACTTCCTGAATGCTTGCCACTTCTTAACCTCTCAGGGCTAAGCGCTGTGTGTGTGTATCCACTCAATAACTACTCATTGTGTCTACACAGTGTTAGGCACTGTTTGAGGGGCTAGATAATGCTATAACCTAAGGAGTTTTTGCTATAAACCAGCGCCATCATATGGACTTTCTGTATATGGTAGCCTCTCTTACCAGTGGTTTTGTCTCCTATACTTTTTGTTACCCAAGGTCAATGACAGTTTGAAAATATTAAAGGGAAAATTCCAGAAATAAATAGCTCATACATTTAAAATTGTATGCTGTTGTGAGTAGCACCACGAAATCTCTCTGTGTCCTACTCCTTCTTGCCCAGGACATGAATTATCCTTTATCTAATACATCCACATGGTGTATGTTATCCTCCACTACTCACTTAGTAGTTGTGTTGACCATTGTGGTATCAAAGTGCTTGTATTCAAGTAATCCTTATTTTATTTAATGATGGCCTCCAAGGGGAAGAGTGGTGTCACAAAGGAGGTATCAGGGCATAAAATATGGACAGACCAGAGCCATGCTTAGTGGTGGACACCTGTAATTCTGGCTGTCAGGAGGCTGAGACAGGAGGATCGTGTGTTTGAGGCCAGATTGGTCTAAAACAATAGACCCCCCCAACAAAACCTCCAAACTAAAAACAAAAAATCAAACACCAAAAACAAAACAAAACAAAACAAAAAAACCCTAAAATGTGGAAGGGCAGATTAATTCTGGCATTATGTGACAATGCCCTAGAGCACACAGGAACAACCATAGAACGAGATGTGATCCAAAAATATGGTGGGTGTTTGATTTTAAAAAAATCATTACAATAAAAGACACATTGCCTTTAATCCCTCTCTAAATCCTCCTCCTGGTTTGAACACACTTACGCCATCGTTCTTGACACTTTCTGAAGTAGATTGGAAGACCTCTTTTATGAATGTTTTTAGTTGTGTTGTAGTGGCTGCCTTGATGTCCTGAATTGATTCAAAATGCTTACCTTTCATGGTCATTTTGACTTTGAGGAAGAGCCAGAAGTCACACAGTGCTAGAATTGATGAGTAAGGTGGATAAGGGCATACCATAATGTTTACTTGACAGAAATTGCTATACCAGAAGGATTATTCATGATCCATGATTTAGGGCCACTTTAAAACATACCTTCTCTCAGTTGTAACTCACACTCTACTGTACTGAACAAGCTGAAACTTGTCACGCACTGTTACTAAGATTTGATGCGCTGCTTGCCGCTTCCCATAATGAAGTTCCCTGCCTTTCCATTGGATGGCATTTAGGAGCAGCAGGCACCATATTTTTTGATCATACCTTGTATACCTAGGGTTTGGTACTGTTCATCAGGCATCCATCAGGGGTTTTGGAATGTATCTTCTGTGGGTAAAGGGCGACTACTATGTTATTTAATTCTCACCACAACCCTTAAGATAGGCACTATTATAATTCCCATCTTACAGATGTCAAAAATGGAGACACAAAGAGGTTGAGCAATTTATTCAAAGTCACACACAGTGGGTAGGTGTCAGCATCAGGATTTGAGCTTAGTGAATTTAACTCTGTAGTTTGTGTTCTTAAACTTCCCATGGTCAGGATGTGAAGAAAGCTGTCCTCAAAGACTTGTGTGGGAGGAAGTGTGCATTAAACAATTTTATATGTACACATACATGCTACATACATATGTACATGCACACATGCATACATGCTGTTGTTAGTTGCTATCAAGTCAGGTATAACTCATAGTGACCCTCTTAGGGTTTTTGATGGCTGATTGTTTTCCAGATTGTTTTGAGAGTGGGCTGCCATGTGCTTTTCCCATTTTTGCAGTACTGAGGATCAAACCCAGGGCCTCAGAGCAAGCAGAACAACACTCTACCCACTGAGCTAAACCCCAGCCCCTTATATACACACACATACATATATAATATTTTCAGATTGCTATACATGGAACGAAGGAAGCAAATTAATACACTAGGACAGAGATTAACCTGAAGAGAAATTATTTATTTATTTACAATACTGGGGGGTTGAACCCAGGATCTTGTACATACTTTGCACCCCAGCCCCTTTTTAAAAATTTTATCTGAGACAGGGTCTCAGTAAGTTACACAGGCTGCCTCTGACCTCAAACTCGTGATCTTCCTGCCTTTGCCTCCAGAGTCACTGGCATTATAGGCATGCGCCCCTCTGCCCTGTGAGGGATTAAGATAATACGGTCACGATGTTCTGTTCTTATGATAGGTTGGTTTGCTATTCCATTTTCCAGATGACTATGGCAAGGCCTTGAAACATTAAACAGGGAGCCAGAAAGGGGCTGAGCAGGGCCTCTGATTCAGGGGACTGTCCTCTATTATCTGTAGGCTTGATCACTGTGCTTTGGCCAGGGAAGAATGCTTTTTGCTGGTCACAGGGTTGGGTGTGCGTGGGGTCTCTTGCAGAGGATCTGACCTCGCTCTTTGTTTTGAAGCATCAGAAGAAAAGTGCCTTTGTCTCCGTCTCCCTTCCTGTCAGCCTTCAGCACCTGGTGTGTGCACGTGTGTGGCATGTGTGCCCCTGCGAGGCGTGTGTCTGTGTGTGCATTCTTGTGCTCGCTCACATGTGGCTGTATGTCTCCCTCCCTTCCTCCCTGCAGTCTCCTCCTCACAGACCGTCCTGACCTTTTATTAGGTCACTTCATAATTGATGGAAATGTCCCAGGTACGTTCTCTTAACTCCAGGGTGATTATGACAATTATGATGATTATCGAGTGAAGAGAGAGAGGAGCGGGAGAGAGAGGAAGGGGGCTGGGGACTGGGGGTGGGGAATTGCTAGAAAGCAAGGCAGTGCTGTCATTAAGCCACATTGTGTGAGATTGTTCGCCTTCAAAAGGCAGCTGTGAAAAGGAGAGTGTCTTTTTTTTTTTTTTTTTTAAATAAAAAAGGCCCATTATGCAGGCAGCACAGGGTGCACGGTGCTGGCGGGAGGACTGTGGGGTGTAATTAGGGCAGTGACAGCCAGAATTACACGTGTCTAGGCTGTGGTGCCACCTCTCCTGGGTGGGGGGCCGGGGAGGAGACAGGTAATGGCTGGGAAGTTCTGGGCCCTTGCCAGGAGCTGCAGGGTCCTGTGGCCAGCCAGAGTGACCTGGGACTGAGCAGAAGGTATGGGGAGGGCTGGGATGCCTGAACAATTTATCTCTACACCAGGGAGTCAGTCTTGTATTTTTGGAAGCTTTTTATGATGGCTTGCTGCCCCTTCTAGGCTTTTTGTGTATTCCCACCCCAACAGGGAGTTGGCAAAGGAAAGCCAATTGTGTGGAACAGAGGAGGTGGATAAATAATTTCCCAGCCTCCCTACTCTGGGGGGCCCTGGCTGATCTGCAGGAGGGCGGCTGCAGCCTCCTGCTGGCTTGCCCAGACCCCACAGGGGAGGGCCAGTCCTTATCTGCATGGCTGGCTGCAGTCTCACCATTCCAAACCAGAGTGGGATCAAACTGCATCCTTGGGCTGGAGAAGTACCTAACACTCTGATGCTTTCTAACCGACAAAGCAGAATGGGGGTCCACGAGAGACCCTCACTTCCCCTCTTTCCCTTCCGAACACAGGGCTCCCCTCTGAAGCATCCTCACCTTCTGCTTGCACATCCCAGTGGCCAGGGAACTTACTCCTTCCCAGAGAGGCTCCGATCCTGGCAGTCTGGGCTTCGATCCTGTCATTTATTACCAGTGTGAACTTGGTGCTGGCCTCTTTGTGTCTCAGTTTCCCCACCTGTGGCAGGAGGATAATAATCATCCTTGTGTGGCTGGGCTGATTTAGGGGTTAAAAGAAGATACTGGGTGTAAAGGATTTAGCCCAGTGCCTGCACACAGTGAGACACAGGTAAATTTTCTTTTCTTTTGCTTTAAATTTTTTTTTTTTTTTTGAGACAAGGTCTTACTGGTAGCCCAGACTATCCTGGAACTTGCTATGTAGACCAAGTTAACTTCAAAGTCAGGTCGATCGTCCTGCCTCAGCCTCCTGAATGCTGGGATCACAGGCGTGCTCTACCACACCTGATGACACAGGTAAATTTTCCATCAGTGCATATCAAATGTCCCTGGTAGGAAAGCCATTGGGCTACGCGTGGCCATATCTGCAGAGAATTGAAGAGGGAATTCCTGTTCTCCAGAGCTAGGGCTTCTCCAGCACCAGATCCCCTTTTCTGCATAAATGTTCAGGTCTGCACATGCCCAGTAGGGAGGAGCAATGGCTATGACTCCAGATATGCCCTGTCCTAAGAGTAAACTGGGGATGGGATTTAGCTTAGTTGGTAGAGCTCTGCTCTGCAGTCTCGGAGGTCCTGGGTTCAGTGCAGGTTCCCAGCACTGAAAAAATGGGAGAAGGATGTGGCAATCCACTCCCAAGGCAATCCTGAAACAGCCATTGAAAACCCTATGAGGGTCACTATGAGTCAGACATGACTTGACGGCACCTAACAACAACAAAAGTGAACTGGGAAAATGGGGATGTATGGTAGTTGGGGAGGGACAGGCCATCAAAGCCTGAGGTTTGGGCCTTTGTTCTCTCTCTGGGACCAGACAGGAGAGGGAGTCTCAGCACCTCACCCCTTCTAGGAACGCAGGCAGCCATAGATGGCCATTGTGTCAAAAGAGGCAAATGCGCTTGCTCCTGGTTCAACCCTGTTTCACTAGGAACATTCTAGCTCTGAGCAAGTGCCAGCCAGCCGTGGGGTCACTGCTATCTACCAGAAGGGACTTTTAAGGCATTGTTAACTTTTTTTTACTCTAACAAGCCAAGTCAGAACCTCTGTTTCCTGGAACTCCTTAAGCTGTTGTTTAGATAAGTTTAAATGAGCTGTGATTAAGCTAATTTTGAGGTAATTAACTTGGGGAAGGAATCCTTCACTTCTTAAAATTCCAAGTGACTGTTCATTATAAGAGGGCGCACTCGCGAAGCAGCCACGCGGCTTTCAGGAGCCCCGCTTAATTAAAACATAAGGAACTCAGCCACAGAGCAAGAGTTTACCGTCATTAATGAAAAATGAATATTCTTTATCTAATTATGCAGCATAATTAATTGGAGTCTCCAACCACAGAGGCAGAGCGGCGCAAAGGAAGCCATAGGACGGCAGAGGCTCTGCTTCCACAGACCCCAGGAAGGGCTCACGTTTGCCTCTGGGGTCCTTTGTTGTTGTTGTTGTTAGATGCCGTCAAGTCGGTATCTGATTCATAGCGACCCTCATCGGGTTTTCAATGGCTGACTGTTTCGGGATTGCTTTGGGAGTGGATTGCCAGGACCTTCTCCCGTTTTTGCAGTGCTGGGAATTGAACTCGGGACCTCAGAGACTGCAGCGCAGGGCTCTACCAACTGAGCTAAATCCCAGCCCCAGGGTCCTTTGAGGTCTCACTAAAGCCCAGGGGCCTGGGGACCCAGCCCTGATACAGAAGGGCCAGGCAGAGAGCAGACGCCCCTCTGTCTCTGACTCCTCACAGCAGTGGGAGTGGGAACCTGCCGGCTGCTAGATGGTTTCTTTGGGAGCAGTGGGGGCCTGTGTCAGCCATCCCATGTCTTCTCCTTTGTAGATTCAGCAGATGTATGGAGCACCTTCTATGTGCTAGATTGAATAAAACAGGCCTAGGCCATGCCCTTGGGCAAGTTTCTTGATCTTCTGTGCCTCAGTTTTCTTATCTGTAAAATAGGATTAAAAAGAACACTTGTAGTAGGGTTGTTATGAAGGTTAAATGAACACCAAGAAGGCTTCACTGCCTGCTGGGCAGTTATGGCACATCTTTCTCTTGGCATCACTCGTGGCCACCAGATCCCACATCTGATGTTCCTGTGGCTAAGCTTGCTTTAGGGTGGAGTAAGGGGGCTGCTTTGGCTTGTGCCCTAGGTCATATCTACATCACTGGTGAGGCCAAGCTAGGGTGGGTAACATGGGAGGTCAGTCACCAGGAGGTCATCTGCCTCCAGGCAGGATGCCTTCTGTTTTTTTTTTTTTTTTTTTGTTTGTTTGTTTGTTTCCAGTACTGGAGGGTTGAACTCAGGGCCTCGTGCATGCTAGGTAAGCACTCCACCACCGAGCTACACTCCCAGCCCCTTCTTAAATTTTTTTTTTTTTTTTTTGGAATACTTTGAGTCAGATTCTCACTAAGTTGCACAGGCTGCTTCTGGCCTCAAATGCAGGATCCTCCTGCCTCAGCCTCCCAAGTCACTAGGATTACAGGTGTGCACCATGGTTGCTGGCCAGGATGCTTTCTAAACTTACTTAATGGCGGTTCCTTGAAATTCTCAGGGTGATGACCACTCCCCTTGGAGGGAGCGTCCCTGGACCTGCCAGGCTGCTGCTCTGTGGCTTTACCTCTTCTTCTTCCCCTGGTCCGGAAAGTATCCTAGGCATGGGAGTCATGGTGGTAGAAAGAGAGGAAGGAGGCTTATGGCTGAGCTAAGCTGATCATGTTCTGGATATAGTTTTCATTTAATCTCTAAAGTGTTTTGACATTGTCTTTGGGGAAGAGGAAGAAACGGCACTGGGGAGGGGTCAGAGAGAAGTGAATGTATAGGCAGCGACTTATAGGGATAAGGGAGATGATAGCTGTGGAGAGGAGGCTGATGGGAGCACACTGCTGACTGCCCCCAGGAATCTACTGCTCCCAAAGGATAATTTAGAATGCCCCCAGCATTTTGGAAAGTCCTTTGCTCTACCCTTCCCTCTCACCCCCTGCAGTACTAGGGGGTTGAACCTAGGATCTCGAACATGCTAGAGAAGTGATCTACCACTGAGCAGCACCTCTAACTCCTTTTTAGTTTACTTTATTTTATTTTAGTGGCACTACGGGTTGAAGCCAGGGGCTTACACATACTTTTGCAAGTGCTCCGTTTTTAATTTTTTTTTTTTTTTGAGACTAGGTCTCCTTAAGTGGTGCAGGCTGTCTCTGGCCTCGAACCTGCAATCTTCTTGCCTCTGCCTTGCAAGGGCTGGGGTTACAGGTGTGTGTCCTGCATTTGTTCCACTTTATTTGGGGATGCCAGAACCTTCTCAGGTGCTGATTCTGTGGGACTAGGGTATGGGAGGGAGTGCACCAGTGTGGCTGCTGTGCAGAGGTAATGACTGCTGAGGACATTTCCGCAACTTTTCCTGTTTTCCCTGCTAAAGCAGCCTCATGGGTCTGAGTCCCTTACTGGTATGGTGTTTGTGCAGGTGCTTTTCTTCCTCAAAGCCACAGCCCCTGTCCTGAAGAAGTGGCTGCAGAAAATGCATGGGTTTCCTTCTGCCCAGCTAAAGGCATTGTATTGGTAGGAAGGAGAAACTTCCTGGGTGTAGAGAGGTGAGAGTTGTTGCTCCTGGCCCCTAGAGACCCCAGCCTCTTCTGAATTGGCTGCAGACAGAGGCTGGGGCTGAAATAGTTTCTTCAGCTCCTTGTCAGCCCGTTTCTGCTTAATTTGATGTTTCTTGGGATAGCGGGAAGCTCTTAGCTCTCTTCTCACCAGGGGGGTTTGAGAGAAACCAAATAGACTGCTAGCCTCATTTCAATCACCTGTCTGAAAGGCTTGATTTAACTCTGTGGTCAGGATGATGGGCTTCAATCGATGTGCATCCAAAAAAGCGCATTCTTCCTAAAAAGTACTTTGCATGTTATTAAATAATAGCAACACTCCCCATCTCCCCGGGAGCCCTGCGTTGCATTTTGAGAAGAGGCACACAACACATTGCAAAGCTGTGATTTATCTTGGCAATTTCTTTCAGATCCATTTCGCAGCTCTGCTGGCAGATGGACAAGTGACATTTGACTTTGCAGAGTCAGAAGGAGACGGTACTGGTGGCAGTGGCAAGATTAGGGGGATGCTGGTCAGGCCTGATGGTGGCAAGGTGTGCCTCACCATGAACATTCACTTTATTTTATTTTTTACCTTTTGTGTGTGTGTGTGGTATGGGGGTGGGGGTTGAACACAGGGCCTTGCACATACTTTGCAAGGGCGATCTTCCCTGGGAGCGATACTGCCATGGCTTTGAAGTTGGTCAGAGCTAAGTCTGAATCCTGGCGCTGTGTTGGGGATTCCTACAAAGGACCCCCTGACCAGGGTTTCTCTGGCCAGCCTGGGGGACAGGCTTCTGTCCTCCAGGGTCAGTGACCCTTGACTGACCCCTGGCCTACATTCTAATCACTCACTCCTCCCCCTCCCATCGAGTGACCAAAGATGGCCCCTGACCAGCTAAACTGTCATACCTGTCAGGGAAAGTGCCTTGATTGGCTGCTCCCAGCACCCACCCCCTTCTAGGAGCCTATAAAAACAGGCCCCTGGACATCACCTTCACCCCTATTGTTCTCCACCTGCTATCCAGACCCCATTACCTTGATCCAGCACTCCCCACTCCTGTGGCAGACTACAATCAAGCTGGTGTGTCAAGCCAGGGGCCCCGAAGCGCCAAAGGCAACTAGCAAGGCATGAAGCGCCCTCCAAATCCTCCCATCCCTGGGAAGGAGGATGGTAGAGAAGGTGAGCTGCGAGAGTCAAGACCAACGGGCCTCCAGCTTCTTCCAGATATCATCAGAGCTATAGCCTTGATAGTTGTAACATCATTAAGACAGCAGCATTCTGTGCTGCTGGCCTAGAGCTGCCACTTGTAAAGGGCTGTTTGATGGTTGCTCCTCCATATGGGAGCAACCCAATAAACATTCCTGTTCCTTTTTTTTTTTAATAGGTCTCCCTAGGTCCTTCTTTGGCGCCTCCAGCCAAGCTCCCATCCTGATCCTGAAGGTTCCTGATACCCACCTGGTATCAGGGCAAGGCTGTGTCCCTTAGCTGGGCCTGAGCCAACCCCCGACAGCACTGCTGATTCCTTGCTGTGGGGTCTAAGCCCACTGGACCTCAGTTTCCTTATTTTTCCAGTGGGGAGAATAACACCAACCTGGTGGGGTTGCTGTGAGGAATAAATGGGATGACACACGTGAAGCGGCTGGCTCATGACAGGTGCTCAGCTAACTTGAGTTCCTTTTTTGGAAGATATTTGATACATCCTCTTCATTTCTGTGTATTGAATGCCTGGTTCAGAGAAGGCACTTACTAATTTGAATAAATGAAATTTTTATAAAAATAAAATTTGTATAGCTCTGAAATTATACTTCATTTAGCTGGAGCTGTGAATTGTGAGCTTAAAAAATTCATGTTGTTATATGGCATGATTTTGCTTGGGCCAGGGGCCAGTAGACTACAGCCCACAAACCAAATCTGTCTGTTTTTATAAGTAATGTTTGTTTTGGACCTAAGTCATACCCCTTCATTTGCATACATACATATTGTCTCTGGCTGCTTTCACCCCATACTGCAGAGCTGAGTGGCTGAAACCGGAGCTGTATGGCTTGCAAAGCATGAAATATTTACTACCGTGTCCTTTACAGAGAAAAAGTTTGCTGCCCTCTGGCTGAGTCCAGTGCTTCTCAAACTTGAGCCTGCAAAGAATCATGTAAAGAGTTTGTTAAACACAGATTGCTGGGCCCCATCCTCAGAGAGTCTCATTTAATAGGTCTGTGTCAGGGCTAAAGCTTGTGCATTTCTAAAAAGTTCCCAGGTGATAACTCATACTGCTGTTCTGGACCACATTTTGAGAACCACTGGCTTGGGCTGTTTCTTATACTTGTTTTCATTTGTGGTGGTAGAAATGTGAATTACAGTTCTCCTTCACGATCAGCTCAAAAGCAGCCTCAGTGACATTTTATGAATTAAGCACCTACTGTGTGCGAGACACTGTGAATGGCACTGGGGGTATAATTTGGCAAACAAAATAGCTACGTTGTCTTTCCTTACGAGGCTTACATCCTAGAGGGGACTTGGGCAATGAACGGTTAAAGAAACAAAAATGACCACTTATTGTGATGGGCTTGATGAAAAGGTTACAGCAGATCCTACCTGAGTTAGGGGTTATGAAAGGCCTCCCTGAGGAAGTGACATTTAAGTTGAAATCGGAAGGATGAGAGAAAGCTAGCCAGAAAAGAGCCAGGAAAAGATTTGTTTAGGCAGAGATTCTGGAGTAGGAAAGAGTTTGCTGCATTTGAGGGGTGAAGAAAGGCCAGTGTGGTGGGAGCAAAGAAAGACAATGGCGTGGTACCAAGTGAGTCTAGAGATGTAGGGAGAGGCACTGATTCCTAACCTTCCCTGCATCCACCTCCTTGCCATGGTGTGTCCTAGGTGAAGTACCCTTCCTATCTTTTGGCCTTTGGGCTTTGGTCAATGATGTTTACTTATAAGTCCCAAGCCTGGGCCTCCCAGGCCCCATCTGTTCTTGCTCACTCGCTTGTACCCTGTTATCACAAGGAAAACATGGCAAGGCTGACCTGCTGGTCCAAACACACATGGAGCCCTCACCTGGGCCAGTCAGCCAAAACCAGCTGGTGGAGCTGACCTGCAGACATGGGATGGTGGTTGTGGAGTGGTTTGTATAGGGGCGGTTTGTTATGCAGCCATGGCTGCTTAAGGCGACTGTGTTAAGAAGTTGGAGCTTTATTCAAAATACAGTTGGATGTCATTGAGAACTGTTCAATTAGAAGAGTGACATGAGAGATCTGATTTGTGATGGTCGGCAATCTCACTGGCTGCTGTGAGGAGTATGGAGGAGGTAGGGGGCCCTTCTGAACCCAGTGCAGTGTGTGGTGCAGAGGTGGTGCCCATGAGCTGTGGTGTGGCTTGACAAAGGCTGGAATGAGCTTGCTCTTCTTGTGCTCCCCAGATACTCTCTTTGGGCCCTTCTTGCTCTTGATGTGGCAGTAGCAGTGCTCATTATACTCCTCTCACTAGGTGACAGGATTCCTGAGGCAGGGTCCTGGCTTGTCCCTGGACTCTATGTGGACTCAGCTCAGAGCAGAAGTCCATAAAAGCCCTGAAGTGAATTAATCTAGAAGCTCCTTCTACAGCTGCTGCATGTTGGATTTTTGCTTCAGTGGTCTCAGATCCAGACATTTAAGTGACTTCTGGCACTTAAACCTCATCAGCAAACAAGGATCACATGAGTGAGTGATCCTTTAGCTGCAGAACATGTGGAAGTAGGTATTGTGGAGAGAGGGCCCTGTGTCAAGGTACGCAGGTGGCTCCTGTACCAAGGCCTGAGGAGCTTGGCAAGAAAATTGACTGGAGATATTTATAAACCTTTCCTAAAACCCAAAAAACCATGACTGTGCCCACCGTGATGAGAAACACCTATACTGTGGATGTTTCCTAACATATTTTACCTTCAGTGTCTCTGTGGGGGGAGGCGTGGGGAGCAGCCCAAATACAGAGGGAGCCAAAAGAATGTGTACACAATTTGGGAAGAAAGCATTCCATTTTGCTGCTTAAAGAATGCATCGTATGCTTGTTCCCTTAACTCCTGTCTCACGTGGACATGAATGTCATACTACACATTGCTACTGTAATTCAAATTCTGTGTTGAAAAGTTAACACATATGTAATGTTGCATAAAAGGGGTATACATGTTTTGGCACCCCCTGCTATATACAATCCAATTTAAATCAGAAACTCTATTTATTCAAATTAATTTTTACCACCCTGCTACTCGTGGTATTTACCCAAGAGGCCTAGTGTATATAACTAAAAAATTTCATAACCAATTCTAGGATTATATCACAGAAGAGCACTCCAAAAATGGGGATGAGATTTGGATCCTCTGCCCTTGGAAATTTTATGGAAAGACAAAAGCGCTCATGTGAACCATTCTCTGGCTAGCCTCCATTTAGCTGCCTGTTTCAGAAAATGCAATTGAACCAATTCAGTAGTTCAACTTGGTGCATCAGAATTTGCTGAGGACCTAAATGTACCCTTCCTTCTCTGGTCCACGTAGTGGTGGGTGGCAGAGATGCCCAAACACAGTGCCTGCCTCAACAGTCTTAAGCTGGATAAGTCAGTAAAATCATTTTTGGAGTAATTTAATTCTGGTTGGTTTCTCTGACTAGGTTGAGCAGGGACTGGGTCTGTGTTTTGACCACATCATATTACCAATGTGTGAGCACATAGTAAATGTTCACTAAAATTTATCTTATAGGGAAGTCTGGCGTACACAGTGAAATGCACAGATCTTATATGTACATTGACAAGTGTGTACTCACGAAACCAAGATCTACTGCAGTGCTGTCCCTTTGAAATACAAGGTGAGCTACATAGGTAATTACAAATTTCTAGTAACTTCATTAAAAAGGTAATAAGGAAAAGGTAGAATTAGTTTTAATAATTGTGTTAGCTAGCTTTCCGTCACTGTAACAAAATACTCGAAATAATCAACTTATACATTTTTGTTTGTTTACTTTTGTTGTTGTTGCTCTTTGAGACAGAGTCTCATTATGTAGCCTCAGCTGGCCTGGAACTTACTGTGTAATTCAGGATGGCCTTAAATATGCAGCGCTCCTCCTGCCTTAGCCTCCCAAGTGCTGTGACTATAGGCATGTGTCACCCCACCTGGCTTTATAAAATGCTTATTTTGGTTCACAATTCTGGAGATTCCAGTCCATGACCAATTGGCCTTGTTACTTTGGGCTATGTTGAGGCTACACATGGTGATGGGAGTGTGTGGCAGAGGAAAACTGCTCATCTCACAAGCTAGGGAGCAAAGAGAGTGAGGAGGGAGCTGGGGTCCCACGATCCCATTCAAAGCCACGCATCCAATCACCTAATGACTTCTCACTAGGCTCCACCTCTTAAAGCTGCCACTATCTTCCAATAGGTGCCATCTAGGTAGCCATCCTTTAATACATGAGCCTTCGGGGAACATTCATGATAGAAATTATAGCAATAGTATAACTGACTTCGTATGTCCAAAATATTACCGCTTCAATATGTAATCAATATGAGATATTTTACATTCTTTTGTTTATCTTTGAAATCCAGAGTATATTTTATACTTAGAGCACATTTTGATTCAGGCTGGCCACATTTCAAGTGTGGAATAGTCACATGTGGCTAGAGGCTATTGCATCGAACACGGAATCAGAACACTGTCATCACCCTAGAAAATGGCCTTCTGCTTGCCCCTTTTGAGTCAATCCTCTTGTCCCCAGATACAACCACTGTTCCGATTTCTGTCACCACAGATTAATCTTGCCTGTCCTAGAGCTTCATATAAAGGAACTCAAACAGTTTGTACTCTCAGGTTTATTTTAGTTGACAGTATTTTTGAGATCCACGTTTGAGTATTAGTAATTTGTCTTTTTTTTTTTTTTTTTTTTTTTTTTTTGAGACAAGTTCTCACTGTGTAGCTCAGGCCAGGCTGAAATTCATTTATGTCGACAAGGCTGGCCTTGGACTCATATTGATCCTCCTGCCTCAGCCTCCTGAGTGCTGGGATTATAAGTATGCACCACTATGCCCAGTTAATTTGTCCCTTTTTTATTGCTGGTATTCCATCGTATGCATAGGCAGTGTTTTTTGTCCTTTCTCAATAAATATTTGGTTTTGAGTGAATATCAGCATAATGTGGTAAGGTATGTGACTAGCCCTCCAAAGGATAAGGGGCAGCAAGATGACAAGAATTCAGGAGAATGGTGTAGGATTATGCTCTGGATAAGGGGACATTTGGGTTGGACAAAACTCATTGGTGAAAAAGGGCAGGGAAAGCTGGGACTGTGCCTTGGTGGTAGAGTGCTCACTGAGCATGTGCAAGGGCCTGGGCTCAATCAATTTCAGCACCAAAGAAGTGAGGAGGGCGGGTCAGGGGAGGCATTGCAAGTGGAGGATATGGCATAAGGGCCTGGGGGTGGGTGAGCGGGTGGGGCTGGGTTAGGGAATGGAAGTCAGACTTGGAGGATATTGAATTCCACTACAAAGGAACTTTCTAGAAGTATGACCAGGTGCCACTTTGGGAGGAGGGCACAACCATATGTCAGAAAAATCTTGTAAGAGGAGCCACTTGGCCTGGGCCTGGAAGGATGATCTTTGCTACTCCTTGCCTTGGTCTAGGCTTTTCCCTCTATCTGGACTATCCTCAGCCCCCTTGCCACAAGCATTTCTCCAGAGGAAGGTTTCCTGCTCCTTCCGTGGCCTTCATGCCTATGACATGGTTTCCTCCCAGTCAATGCCCACATTAACGCTTCTCCACTACCACTTTGTGTTAATCAGCAGCTGCATTTACCTGAACATCAGCCGAGTGTGTCTCTAGTGCGAGGTGGGGGACCATTTGTCACATCTCCTCTGCTGCTGGAGCTCCCTTGGGCATGGGGCACTTTAGGCTGGAGCTGTCACAAACATCTCAGATCCACCCTGCCCCTGGGGAAGAAGGGACCTTCTAGGACAACCTGGCCTAGAACCTGGCCAGATGGTCCCTTGCTCACCATGACTGTAGGTAGGGAAAGGCTCACACGGTTGGTAGGGAGAGGGTACAGGTTGCACCACCAAATCTTATTAAAGCACATTTTCAACTGCTCATGATGATGTTGAACCTGGGGCTGAACTGGAGCCCTTATATGCCTGGTCTCATTTACTTCCATCCCACACTGGTGGCACCCAGAGCAGCCACCCTCCTTCTAGGGATTAGGAAGTGGGACTCTGACTTGCTCAGGGGGATTTATGCTACAGAAAAGTTGCAGAAGCAGGGCCTGGATCTCAGGTCTCCTGACTCCAACTCCAGTCCTTGCTCTACAAAGCTAGGCTGCCTTCCAAAGCGGCTTCCTGGCTGTGCACCTCATTTCTTCCTCTGGGTCCTGACTTCCTTGGACTGTCCTCTCCCCGCTTCCCCTTCCCAAAGAGTGGCTTATTTCTTTAAGCTCAAGAAAAAGAAAAAGAAATAGGGAGGTGGTGAAATAAATTTATTGCCATGTTAGAAACATTGGATTGAAGAATTGATCCCTACGGCTAAGTAATTTTCTTCTTTCGTGCAAAATATAAATAAATCTGTATGGCTTATGCTGAGTGATGAGTTGGGCCGCTGGCTGGATTTCATGAGGTGAATGCCCTTCAGAGGCTCCGGCTTCCTCTCCTTGACCCCGTCAACGAGCTGTTCTAAATAGCCCTCGTGTTCTCCCTGAAGGGGCATGTTAGCAGCGCCCTCACTGTGTGCGCTCCGGTTGGGCAGACATCAGTGGGGATGTCTCACAGAGTCCTTCCAGAGCTCAGCGGGACCTTAGCAGGTGTGGCTCGGAACTGCTGATTTTCAGAACCATAAATAGAGCAGCTTAATTATTATTGTTATTCTCTTCTCTAGACTCAAGGGAGAGGACAGGATGTGTGTGTGGGGAATGTCTCAAGTGTGTGATTATGCAACGCAGAGCACTCTTTCCCTCAAGGTTTCCTCTAATTTCTGGGAAGAGACGACCAGCGCGGCGTGTCCTAAATTAATCGCGGGGGGAACTTCAGTCATCCTGCTCTCATCATGGTTTAATTTTAGTGTGTGTTCCTGGAGGGCCCTCCTGCCCAGCCTCTGCCCAGCCTCAGGTAAGGTGCTGGAAAGAGAGACAGAGTGTGGGCTGGCCCACGTTGCTCTCGCCCTGGCTGGCACAGAGATGGACCATACCCAGTTCTGTCAAGTGGGGTCCTCTGGGCTTGGTAACTTCGGAAAGCCTTTTAGATGTTGCAAAAATTTTTCAGACTAAAGATGGCCTGCCCTTGTTGCATGGTTTTCCATCTCTCAAGAACCCAAGAGTGTGGACAGCCAGACTCTGGGGATTAGGACCGTAGGACCTGAGGAAGAGGATGAAGGGGAGGGATGGAGGAAGTCTGCATTAGGCCATGGCAGACATAGTTGCTTGCCAGAGAGTTGGTGTGGGATGGTGGGCAAAGGAGACAGGAGCTTCCAGGGCAAATGTGGGGTGCGGGTCAGTTCCTTTCACCTGTTTATGCTTCAAGACAAAGTCTCTACAACTTTTGTCCTTGGTCCCTGCAAGACCTTGAGGGAAGAGAGGCTGCTTGGCTCATTACATCGATTCTGCCTGTGGCTTTGACTTTCTGCCACAACTAGAAATGAATGTTGGGCTTGAACATGGAGGGTCTGCCCAGAGGGACCCATGTGGCCCTTCTCTTTGCCTCTGGCAGGAGTTTGTGAGGTTGCTGGCTCCGACTCTATCACTCCTAACCTTGAGCTTGTTGCTTCTTAAAACTGAGAGCCTTGACGAAGATAGAAACTGTGGTAGGAGCTGGGCTGTACGAAACTACCTGCAGCGGGCATGTGCTATACTGGATGGTCTTTTTTGTTGTTGTTCTTTTTTGTAGTACTAGAAGGTGTTGAACCCAGGGCCGTATACATGCTAGGGAAGTGTTCTACCACTGAGCTGCACTCATAGCCCCTTTTAAAATTTTTATTTAGTTTTCTAAATTTTGAGATCAGGTCGTGCTAAGTTCTAGTTCGAGGCTGCTTCTGCCTCAAACCTGTGATCCTCCTGCTTCAGCTTCCCAAGTTGCTGGGATTACAGGTGTGTGCCACAGTGCTTAGCTTTTTTTTTTTTTTAATGTTTTTATTTTTGGTGCTGGGTATTGGATCCAGGCCTTGCACATGCTAAGAACATGCTCTACCACTGAGCTTCACCCTTGCCATACGCGTTGGTCTTTGAACATCAGAACAACCTTCCCCATGCTTGAGAACTCTGACCACCCTTGAGTCTTGGTGGGAATCGGATGGCCTCAGTGGAGAATCTGGAAGCCTTCTTTCCCTACTTTCCTTGCCACCAGGGCAGAGGTTTAGGGATGTAACTCTGCCAGTGGACACACATGTCCTGTGCCTTGACTAGGGAGTAAGGAAGCAGGGACCCACGGGAGTGTCCCCCAGGGAGTGGCAGCAATAGCAGGGGCACATCCAGTTTCTGGAGCTATTGGGCTGGAGTCTCAGCGGCAGCACCAGGGAGTTGAGAAAGGATCCTGTGGTGGAGGTGTGGGGTGGGGGCAGGCAGGACTCTCCTCCACACCCAGGATGCTGTGGTGGCAGTCAGTGGTCTGCTAAAGTGAAGCCCCTAAGTGGGTATCCCTAGGGCCCAGATGTGCCCCCATGGCAGGGAGGTTCCCTAGAGGAACAATGGAGAAGGTGGTCACTTCTTTGGGTTTAAGGAAAGCACAACAGGAAAGAGATGAGCTCAAATCCCAATTTTCTTCAGGGTGAAGCAGAAAGGAAAAAAAAAATCATGCTGTTCTGTTGCAGAAAGCCTTTTCTGTCTGTTGAAGGCCAGGTCCAAAAGTGAGTGCAGGTGGCCCAGTGGCAGCTTTGGCCAAATCTTCACTGGGCTTTGTTCCTGTGGCCAAATCTCAGGGAACCCCAGCTTCTGTTCCTTGGAAGCTTTCAGTGTAGCACCCCACCCGGATGGAGAAATCCCATCCCTTTGTGTGTGCACATGGGAGGGGGTGTCTGGCACTTTGCCCAGTGTGAGTCCCTGAAAAATATGCAAGGCAGGTTAGGTCGCAAAGTAGATTTGGGCTTTCTATTGTTCTTGGGATAAAATCCAAATTCCAGAGGACCCATAAGACCCGGCAGGTTCGGCTACCACCCAGTTCTCCTGCCTGGAGTCTGGCTGCAACTTGCCTTCTCTCCTTATGCCATGCCAGCCTTTCCCACAGAAGCAGCTAACAGTTGTCTCTCAGATTCTTCACACGTATTTTCCGGCTGTCTGGAGCGCTCTTCTCGCCCTTTCACTGGCTAATCACAGGT
The DNA here is from genome assembly GCA_007922755.1 of Pedetes capensis. Lineage (NCBI taxonomy): Eukaryota > Metazoa > Chordata > Mammalia > Rodentia > Pedetidae > Pedetes > Pedetes capensis. The sequence continues at coordinate 62,434 of VMDO01008514.1, forward strand.
CTTTCTCCATTCTTACGACCAACCTCTGCATGCAACTCACTGAATCCAATTCTCTGATTATGGTTTAACTAGCATTGCACAGAACAGGTCTATTACTTTTTGTGTGGATGTTATACCTCTAGTAATGCAGCCTCTGAGCACTAAATTAGTTTTGGCAGCTGGTTCATGGCATTGACTCACTTATCCTTACACCCTTGTAATGAGTTGGGAACTTTCTCCGTTTTTCAAGGGCTATGAATTCAAGTCTGGTAATATGCAGCTTGTCTTTGGAAACAGCTGGGTCTGCCTTCAAGGCTCGTCCCCATCCCGCTTCTTCTTCTTCCAGGTCCTTTCGGCTTCTCAAGCGCAGAGCTGCTGTTCTGTGCCTGTTGCGGCTCACTCTGCCTCTCCTCGTGAATATAATTGAAATTTCACAGTCACCAGTTTTTAAAATGATTTTCCAAGCTTTGGAAGATGGCAAGAGTCACAAAATGTCTTTGGAATATTCTTTGCAAAGCTTCCTGCCGAAGTGAATCTGCTTTCTTGCTGCCTTGCCATGAACATTTGCTAAGGCCCTGGTGTGTGTGGAGGACGGTAGGAGGCACCGAAGGTCTGGGGGTGGAGGCTCAAGTGAGCATGTGTGCTTCAAAAGTAAAGGGCATCGTAAATACCAGGTGCAGGAGCCTCAGAGTATGGGGGACTCCAGGGCAATGGGAGGAAGGCAGGGTGCTCCACCAGCTCAATAATCTTTCCCCCATCTGGACTACACTGCTTAGAATTTCTCGACTACAGTGTGGAAATGCTTTCAAGGTGCTGGGTTGGCTCCAGGATCCTTCTCCCTGCAAGCTGGGAGATGGCTATGTGATCTTGAGATTTGAGTCATGGTACTGCCTTCTTGGGAGAAGGACCTGGCAACCCACTCCCAAAAACCAATCAGCCATTGAAAACCCTATGAATAGTAGAGAAACACTGACAATACTCTTTCACCTGTTGTACACAGGGTCATTATGAGTCAGACACCAACTTGATGGCACCTAACAACAATAACAACAATAACTGCCTTCTTATTAGACCTCATCCCTTCTCCCTTCTCCTTGTGATGTGCCACACAACTGCCAGTTCCATTGTCCAGACTTGCCAAGCCTCCCTTTCCTCAACCCCACTGAGGCAAGCATTGCTATTAGCCTTATTTCCCAAATGGGGAACCTGAGGCTCAGAAGTTTGAGTTTCATGCCCAAGGTCAAAGGGGTAGGAAGTGGAGGGGTGGATTTGAGCCCACGGGTTCTGTTTCCACAACATTTGCTCTTTTTATTTTTAACATTTTGTTTTGTACTAGCAAGTGCCTGGCCCATAAGGAGCAATCGATAAGATTTAGCTATTATTGTTGTTATTGATGAAGGAGGAAGTCCAACTTCTAAAAGGTAGGGAGGAATGGAGAATATGCTGGGTGACAGAATTCAATAAGGTTTGAATAATTCAAAGTGATTCAATTAAATAAACATCTATGGATTTCGTCTGTGTGTCAGATTTTGTCCTGAGGATGGGAGGGAGAAATCAGATTTAGTCCTGGGTCAGACAGGAGCACAGAAAGACACACCTGGATGCAGATAGTGATGGCGTCAGGGGACATGTAGTCAATTACAGGTATGGTTAGATTGCTTTGAGGTCAGAGGTAGGAGCTCTCTCAGATGCTGCAGAAAGGGTGTCACAGACATGGTAACTGTTGAATTGGATTTTGACATATGAATAGGAATTTTCCGAGTATGCAGGATGTGGGTGCAGAGCCCTAGCCAGCACATCATGGGCAGCTTAGGTGCTGTGCTTCATGCTTTACTTAAGGTATTGCAAATCATCTCACAGCCCTGCATGGGGTTGGGGGGATGGTGGGGATGCTTAACTACCTGTTTGTAGTCAAGGTGGCAGGAACTCAGGAGGGGATGGGGTTCCCCAAGGTTACAGACTATTGGTTGCAAAGTGTGGCTTCTGGCCCAGGCCAGCTGAGTCTGAAGCTGCCTGCTGTGGTGCAGGATCGAGGGCACTGCTTGCTGAAGACTCATGTGTCACAGGGAGCCATGCTGGGGAGAGCGCAAAGCCAGGGGGGTGGCCTGACATCATCTGCAGCTGTGGGGAGGGGGAGAGAGACAGGCTGGTGAGATGGTGAGGGACAGTGCATGTGAGCCTCCCCTGCTAGTCCCAAAGTTTGGGCTATCTCACACTGGTCAGGGGACCATAGAAGACTCCATATGAGGTGCAAAGCATATCAGTCTCAGGTGGCTCACCGGGCTTCAGAGTGGGGTGTGATGGAGGCACCTGTGGAGGGAGGCCAGGGAAGAAGGGATGAGCAGACGGAGAGGAATAGACACAGCGAGGGCAGCATCTCCAAAGACCTTCCCCAGGGAAGCTCAAGAACACAAGGAAAATGTGGCTTCACAAGTCACCCCTGAAAAACCATGGGGGTCTTTGTAGACTGGGAGAATCATGTGTCTCAGCTGAGTGGTGTGGCTGCCATAGAGGTGAACAGAGGGTCCAGAGGCACTGCTCCCCATCCTTGTATCCCACGCTTTTGGGGTTCTTCACTCTGGGCATCCAGCAGAGTTCTACATGTCCCACTCAGAGGGGAGCGGGATCTGTTCCCCATGGGAGGGCTTTTGCAGTCCCATCCAGCAGAGGCAGGTGAAGGACCTACGGGTATTCAAACTAGGAGAGAAACAATTCAGCAGAAAACAGAGCTAATGTGGCTCCCAGGCTGGGTCACGCAGGAAGGCAGAGCTTGGATTTCCTTGGGATCTTGTTTGTTCCCTCTGGTTCCTTTTGCTTCATGCTTCTTGTGCAGAAGCCAGATTTTCTTTGATTCCCCTGTCCAAAGCGTGGATGGAAGAGGCCCCCTCCCATCATTTCTAAGCCTCAGGTGCCAATGACTCTCTCACTCTCTCTCTCTCCATCTCCATCTTCAATTCCCAGAGGCCTCAGGGAAGAGAGGGCTGGGATTTATCTCAGTTGGTAGAGTGCCACTCAGCAGTCTCTGAGGTCCTGAGTTCGATTCCCAGCACTGCAAAAGTGGGAGAAGGATGTGGCAAGCCACTCCCTAGGTAATCCTGAAACAGTCAGCCATTGAAAACCCTATGAGGGTCGCTATGAGTCGGACTTGACTTGACAGCACCCAACAACAACAACAGGGAAGAGGCTCTGATTTCCCCAGCTGGAAAAGAAGCCCAACAGCTGCACAGGGCCAACCCACTTGGACCTCCTGTCTGGACTCATCTCAAGTTCATAAAAGCTCATAAAGGCTCCTTCACCAACCCAAAGACGCTTTGCAGGCAGTTGAGGGCATGTCTACTGCCTGAACACCTGTCCTGCCCAGATATGTTGGGGCCCATGTAACTCCAGAACAACATTTCTAATTGTTTAGCTGCTTCCCAGGACTAGAGACATTTTGGTTTCAGGAACACTGGGGCCCTGTGCCCTGGAGTGGGCTGGAAGGTGGGAGCTGCCCAGGCAGAGGGCTCTTTGGCTCTTTAGCTCTGGAATCTCCAGGGTAGGGGATTGTGATGCTAATTGACTATAAACAGTGGGCTTGAAATTAGAATTTTCTGGGCTTCCAGGTCCCTGGTCCCAGCATCTGATGCTCATTAAACCACAGGTGCTGAGTTGGCTCTGTAGATGCTGACCGTGCAACCCAAGGGAGGTGGGGGCAGCAACGCTGGATTCTGACTCAGTGAGGTGCTGACAGGACCCTGGACAGAGGCGTTGGCCCAGAGCACTGTTCTCTCGCTCAGTGGCCCCAGATCTCAGTTCCCATCCATCTCTGTCTCTCTCGTGTGTGCACACAGTCCTGGGAACTGGCAGGAGGGATCCTGGTTCTCATCCCTCCAGTTGCTAACTAGCTGTGTGACCTTGCACAGCCCCAGCTCTCTGGGCTTCAATTTCCTTAGACCAGAGGATTCTGGAGTCTTCTTAGGCTAGGGTTTCCCACCTGGTAGAGACAGTAAGCATTGGACTAGTCATGGAGGAAGTTCTAGAATCTGAACCGTGAAGACTGTGCTGGCCTGTGGGTGGAAATGCAGCCCACTGTATCACTAGTCCTTGGTTGTGAGAGCTGCAAACTCCATCTACTTTTTGGGGCCCCTCTGCACTGAAGTCCTTCCTGGTAATGCAAGTTGTGCAGGGAAGCCAGCTCTCAGATCTCTACTTTCTCTTCAACTCTGTCCTTCCTGGGGGAAGCCCTCTGCTTACCACTTCTTGTACGTGCAGCTGTCTCCTGCTGCTGCTGCCTTTGGTGAGCAGGCCTCTTCCCTGGCACCCTGCCTGGGGCAGTCGCCCTGAGCCTGCTTCACTTCTGCTTCAGTCTCCTCACCCTTGCCGCAGGGCCCCAGAGCTGAGCTGCACAGCATGCCCAGCCTTCCTCCTCATGGCACCAAAGCAGCCCGTCTGGGGCCCCAACCCCCTCATGGTCCTTCGTGAAAACAGCTTCACCTTTCCAACGTGCTGCACCCCTGGGAGCACACAGCCTCCTGCCCAGCCCAGTCAGGACACTGCCAGCTTCTCTATTTGATTTCTGTTTGAGCGTTTATGTCAATCAAAATTAACCAACGTTTATTGAGTACTTATTGTGTAGCCAGCATGGGGGAAATTGCTCTTTTCTTGGAAAAAAAAAAAAGCACCACTTTTTTGCTCTCTGATTTTCTTTTTCTCCCAGATTTCTCAGCCTTCTGGAAGGGATGCCTTGAATTATTCAACCCGCAGTACAGATCTCTGGAGAACATAGCCTCGCGGCTACTTTAATCACTGGAAAGGTTCAGAGTCAGTTATAATCAAGCCGGAGTCAACGTGGAAATGCTCTTCTCTGGCTTGAAAACAAGATCAAAAGGAAGCCCAAGGAGGAGATAAAATCTGAGGGGAGAGATGGATGTTGTTTCCAGGCGCTCTTAGGTCCTTCTCACATTTCCAAAGGGAGTCGAGGACCCAAAGCCCCAGCCCCTGGGATCTCTCTACTTTCAGCAAAGTGCTTTACTGCATCTGCCTCTGACCTTTTCTAATGTCACTGTGAAGCCAGTCGCAGCTTTGTGCTCATGCAGGGGTAAACTGAGCAAGGGTGGGACCTCCCTCTGATGGAGTTTGGGAAAAGCTCTTGTCTTTTGAGAATATGTGAATAGCGGGGCATGGTGGCACCCACCTGTAATCCCAGCTACTTGGGAGGCTGAGGCAGGAAGATTGCAAGTTCAAGAACTGCCTGGTCTACATAGAAAGTTTAAGGTCTGCCTTGGCAACTTAGTGAGACCTTGTCTCAAAAACAAAACAAAACCAAACCCAAACCAAACCCAAAACCAAACCAAAACAACAACAACAAAAACCAGTTAGGGTGAAGTTAGGATGGAGATGAGGGTGAGGTGGGGCTCTTCCTACTTGGAGCTCATCCAGGTTTGGGCACTAGTAGGCAAGGACTGGACATATGCATGGGAATGGAGGGCTGGCTGGCATGGAGGGCTGACAAGACCAGGGAGGGAAAGCAGCACTAAAGAGGACAGTTTGGGGTTCACCTGCTTGGTTTCAGGGTAGGGATGATGCTGGGTCCCTATCCACATTCCTGTCTGAATTGGGGCCAAGTGGCAAGGTGGAGTTGTGCAAAGAGAAGCAAGGAAGGGTGTTTGGTGAAATCTCTGAGGCACAAGGTGGTCCAATTGGCATGACCTGTGTCAGGCAGTGTGGCACAAAAGTGCAGCAGGCTGCTGTGCCCACTTTATCATGGGGGCTTCAGAAAATGCAGAGCAGCATCATTGTGTTGAGGGTCTAGGCTGTCTGTCACATTGATGTGATGGTGTCAGGACCCACTGCAGCAACAGGGTACTGAGACAATTTGGCTGCCATGTTGGTGTATGCGATGGTGGGCACTGGCAGCTGCTATAGGGGGTGGCTTTTTCCTGTGCTGAGTGGGCCACAGGGACCTTAATGATAGATCTCAATGATGGGATCAGATAAGGAAGCGTGTGTGTGTGTGTGTGTGTGTGTGTGTGTGTGTGTGTGCAGGTGTGTGTGCAGATGGCAGGTGTTAAGGTAGCAACCAAGACGTGTGTTTGTGGGCACATGAGTCACCTACAGGTGCCTAGGCTGTCTAGGGTTCAGCCTCAGCTCTGTTGCTGACCAGCTATATAACATCACCCTCTCACTGCCTCAGTTTCTTCACTTGTAAGGGGGATAGAAGATTGTAGAAAGAATTAATGAGCTTATGCATGCAAAGCCCTTGCACAGTGCCTGGGCCACAGCAAACACTATGCATGTAGCTTACTGCTTGATTGGGTCTGCGTGTCCTCCTAGAGACCACAAGTCCTGTGATAGTGTGTGGGGCCAGAGACAGGAATATGCTGCTGGTTGATGTGATTGCCAGTTTTTGGTACCCCATAGGCTTGGTGGTAGGGGGCAGCTAGGAAAATACTGGTTAGTTAGAAAAAAATTCTTTTTTATTTTTCCTGTGAAATGAGGCCACAGCAAGTGGATGGTAGTCACCTTTGGCATTCTTCTGTTTCAGTAGAGTCAACAGAAAGCCTGTTGCAAACTGTTACAAACATGTACTGGACAAACGAGAAATGAACAACACAGAAGAGTGTAAACGGATGCCTCCACCTTGGGAGGCTGTTGGCAGCTTGTTACATTTCCTTCCAGACCCACTGCCATATGTATGCAAACATGTATATCATATACATACCTACATTCCTTCTTTCTTCCTTCCTTCCATCCCTCCTTCCCTTCTTCCCTCTCCCCTCTCTACTTACAGAGGGGAATCATAACATGCATATATTATTGACATTGTTTGGTAATCTGCCTTCCCCCCTCGCATTATTGTGTAAGATAGATAGATTTATTTATTTATTTATTTATTTATTTATTTATTTATTTATCAATTATCTTTTGCAGGTACTGGGGAGGCCCAAGGCCTCATGCATGCTTTTGCAAGAGCTCTACCAATGAGCCACACCTCTAGTCCAGTTTTTAGTTTGTATTTTGAGACAGGGTCTCACTAAATGACATAGGCTGCTTCTGGCCTTGAACTGGTGATCCTCCTGGCTCTGCCTGTCAAGTCACTGGGATTACAGGTGCCACTGCACCTGGCTCACATCTGTTTATATGTACATACATTTCTATCAAAATCTCTCTCACCTCTATCATATGTTGCAGTTTTCAGAAGAATTAGGGAATAAAGAGGAGCAAAATTTTTCTTATGGACCAACGGGTAAACCTAAGACAGGAGGTACTTTTTAAAAAGATTTTCAAAAAATTATTTTCCTTCTTTAAAACATCTTTAAAAACAAACCCTGAAAAAAACATATGGGCCTTATAATCTTACCACCCAGGCATAATTATTTTAACATTTTGGCACAATTATTTCTAGCATTTCTGTTTGTTTGTTTTTTGAAACACGGTATGGCTATGTAACCCAGGCTGCTGGAACTCTCCATCCTCCTGCCTCAGCCTCCCAAATGCTGGGATTATAGGCATGTGCCACCATACTAGGTGGTGGTGTTAGGTGCCAGTGAGTGATAGTGGACTCATTGTGGCCCTCATAGGGTTTTCAATGGTCGATTGTTTTTGGATTGCTTCAGGAGTGGATTGCCATGTCCTTCTCCCGTTTTTGCGATGCTGGATCCCCAGGGCCTCAGAGATCGCAGAATGACACTCTATTAACTGAGCTAAACCCCAGCCGTGTAGCCTTTTTTTGTGTCCACAGTTTTGTGTTTGTGTGTTTATTTAAACAAATTAGAATCACACTATAACATTTATAATTTGTTTTCTACATAACATCACTTCATAGATATTTTCTCTTACCAGTATATATCATGCCTGCAGCCATAGCCCTGTGGCATCTGATCCCATCAGATCTCGGAAGCTAAGCAGGGTCGGGCCTGGTTAGTACCTGGATGGGAGACCACCTGGGAACACCAGAAGCTGTAGGCTTGGGAGAAGGACCTGGCAACCCCCTCCCAAAACTCAATCAGCCATTGAAAACCCTATGAACAGCAGAGAAGCACTGACAATAGTGTTTCCCCTGTTGTAAAGAGGGTTGCTATCAGTCGGATACCGACTTGACGGCACCTAACAACAACAACAACAACAAGTACATATCATATGGGCCCAAGGACATGGTACTTAGCATATGGTAGCCAAGAATATAAGGTCCAATTTTTCTACCTGGAAGATTCAATAAGAAATTTGGGGGCCAATTTGAATATTTGGTGGGTGGTGATGAAATCATCAAATGTTTAATTTATAATGTTTATTTATATATAATGTTTAATTTATAAACTTAGCTTCATATAGACATTTAAAACCACATATGATGAGCCAGGAGTGGTGGTACACACTTGTACTTCCAACACTCATGAGGCAGAGGCAGGAGGATTTTGTTTGAGGCCAGCCTGGGCTACGTAGTGAGACACTGTCTCAAAAATAAAATGAATAAATTAAAAAAAACCCCTAAAGACATAAAATATGTTAAATTTAGAAAGATCCTCTTTTCTATTGCACATTTTTGGGTTCTGTGTTTTGTACCGGCTCTTCCCACATCTTTGACATTGACCCTTCCCGCCTCCCTAGAGCTGCTTTGTGAATTACCAACCTAGCTGTCCTGAGCACATCATTTTCATTTTGGTCTAACTTGTATGAGATTGAGATGCAACACTTTTAAAATCTGTGTACTATGTTGTCTCTGAAAATTGCATTCTGAGCCACAGGTATCTATTTGCATAATATTAGAATGGTCTTCTTTTGATTTGTCCTGTATTAGTGATCTCCACAACATAACCGCTTACAAGATTGCTTTAAAAGTGATCTTTAAAGGCTTGTTTACAATGACAGGCAACACTTGGCAATTGTCAGGTCGTAACCCCAAGAACAATTACTAAATCCTGGTAAATTTCTTTGCCTCCTTTTTGCCAATTCCAGCAGATGACCTCTATAAACATCCCAAACTAGCAGTGATTGAGGTCAGAGAGGGCTAATGTGATTTCCCCAAACAGTACTTTGTTGTTTAAAATAAAGTAACTAAGAGAGAGTGTGCTTAATAGGAGAGTCTTTCTAACAACTTGAATTTAGAGAGATTTTTCTCCTTTCTAAAGGATAATTGTGGAAAAATCCTGATGTTATGTTTGGAAACATGTGACTTGTTTTTCTTAAAGACAAGATTAATGGAAGCATGTTTTTTCCATCTGTTGGCTTCACCCTAATTTATTTAATCATTTCTCTGTTGTTGGACAGTTCAATTATTTCCCTCTTTTTCCTATTATAAATAACAAGTCACCTTCTTATATCTTTGCCACGTTACAGATCATTGCCTGGGGACAAATTCTCACAGGGTCAAATGGTGTGGACATTTTTAAGGATCTTGATACATCATGCTAAATTTTCCTTCAGAAAGGGTGTGTCAGTTAATAGTCCCATCAACAGTGAAAGTCAGTGAGCACTTTGTAGTAACCACAGCATGTTGCTGAAATTGTGGGAAAAATGCTTCCCAAAAACTCACTGAACTTTTTGTAGAGTCATCATTTATTGGAGCTGTAGGAGTCCTTAGAACCCACCTGGTCCAAGCTAGGTGTGGTGGCGCACGGCTATAATCCAGCTCCTCCAGAGGCTGAGGCAGGAGGATTGGATGTTTGAAGCCAGATGCAGTCTGTGCAATTTAGTAAGACCTTGTCCCAAAATAAAGGTAAAAAAAAAGGCTGGGGATGTAGTTCAGTGGTAGAGCGCTTGCCTAGCACAAAGTGCTGGGTTCATTTCCAAGTACCATAAAACAAAACAAAAACAAAACCTGGCCCAACTGATTTCCCAATGGGCTTGCATACCTCTTGTGATGGGAAGCTTTCCACCTCCAAAGGACAAGAGTAGCCCCTACTTGGACTGGATGGTTATGATGCTAGCCCCCATTTGTTGTTGTTGTTAGGTGCTATAGCATTGGGTCTGACTCAGCCACCCTCACAGGGTTTTAAAGGGCTGATTCTTTTCAGGATTGCCTCATGAGTGGATTATCATGTCCTTCTCCTATAAGCCCTCATTTAGGTTAGCCAAAATATGCACCCCTCTAATTTGCACAGCTAAGCGGTATTTATCATGTTCCTCTAATGTGCACTGAACCTAGTTCTGTGTTGGGCACACCCACTCACTGGGGTTGGGGTAAGGGACATTGAGTACAATATCTGCCAACTATGGTGTCAAGCTTTGTACCAGTCACAACTCCATTATGCTAGAGTTATTGTCCCCCCCCCCCCTTTTTTTAAGACAGATAAATTGTGGCTCAGAGAGGTTGAGAAATGTGTCCAGATTCACATAGTTGGGATGTAGAAGGACTGGGATCAAGCCTGGGTCTGTCTGACTGTCTGAGGCCCTAAACTGTCTTCCTTAAGGCTTCCTTTTTGGAGCTACTCAAAACAAGCTTGCTCTGCAGGATAGACCTCTTCCCCACCTCCCATTTCCCACTGCATCCTGGAAAGCTGTTATCAGTGCAGCACTGATCTCGACTCTTCTTCCCTGCTGTCTCCCAGGTGTTCCCTTTGGGGTGGCCACATTGAGTTGGCCTGGTTCACCTGGGAACCTGTTCCCTGTGTACTCTTGGCTGGCATTAGCCTGTGCCAGGCTAGCATTGACTTTTGGGAGGTTGGCAGTGGGAGGGAAGCTGCACCCATGACCCCCTGAGATCCTTGAAGTTGGATAGAGGGCCAAGTACAGAGGTGTCTGCCGAGATCCTGCTTGTCCTCACTCCCTTCTCTCCATCTGCAGCTCTGCTTCCTGGCTCCTTGCTCTGCTGACAGTGACAGCACAGCCCATCGCCTGGCCTGTGGCTGCAACCCTACAGAGCTGAGACCCATGCGGGGAAACTGGCTTCCCCTTCTCCATCCCACTCTGCCTCTGGATGTGCGTGGCTTCTTATGGGACTGGGACTGCTCAGTGCCTCCTTTTCTAGCCTCTAGTTGCCCTTCCAGACCTTTGCTTCCTCAGCTACTCCCAATAAGTGAGCGGATCTGATTCCAATCTAAATTCTTGATAGCGGAGCGCTCAGAGAGATTCCTCCCTCCTAGCTGAACCCTGGTGAAAGTGACACCATGTGATTTCAAAACTAGGCCTGGGAGGCCCTGTGACTTTCTCCCTCCTGTCTTGGCCCCTGAGGCCACCAAGCTGTGAAGAGACCTGGTGGAAGGACCAGAGGCTGAGAAACGTCATGGAGGAGAATCTAAGAGCCCCAGCTGAAATGTGCAGGATCATGAAAAGTAATACATCATTGTAATCTTTTTTGGCAGGGAAGGCTGAGAAAATATTTTCTTTATTTTTCTATTACTTGATTGATCTCCCAATACATTGTATCATATGGCCAGTTAATATACTAAGTAAAATTAGTATAATCTGAATAGAATAGTATAAATTTCAAAATATGTATCAGCTTTATTTATTAACTTACATAAAACTCATTGAGTCTTTTTAATGTGGTACATATACAATGTACAATTTATTATTTTAGCCACTTCTAAATGCACAGCCCAGTGGCATCAAGTGCATTCACATTGCTGTACAATGGTCACCACCACCGACCTCCAGCACCTTTTCATCATCCCAGACTGAAACTCTATGCCTGTGAAACATTAACTCATCATTCCTTCCTCCTGTTGTAGTTTTTGTTTTTTTTGGTGGTACTGAGGGTTGAACCCAGGACCTCGCGCCTGCATGCCCTGCAAGTGCTGGACCACTGAGCTGCGTCTCCAGCCCATTTTTTTTTACTTTTTGAGACAGGGTCTTGCTAAGTTATGCAGACTACCTCTGGTCTCGAATTTGCAATCCTCCCGCCTCCCGAGCCGCTGGGATTACAGGCATGCACCACTGCACCCGGCTCCCTCCTGTTAAGCCACTAAATCTTGGGGTGCTCTGACTTTTTAGTTTGAAAACATATTTTCCAGGCAAAACTATGAAGATAGCAAAAGATCAGTAGTTTTCAGGGAGAAAGGAAGAATAGGCAGAGGTAGAGAGGGTTTTTGTTGTTGTTGTTGTTGTTAGGTGCCGTCGAGTTGAGTCCAACTCAGCGACCCTCATAGGGTTTTCAATGACTGACTGTTTCAGGATTGCCTTGGGAGTGGGTTGCCATGTCCTTCTTCCATTTTGCGGTGCTGGGACTCGAACTTGGGACCTCAGAGACTGCAAAGCAGCGCTCTACCAACTGAACTAAATCCCAGCCCACAGAGAGGGTTTTTAGGGTAGGGAAAATCCTCTGCTTGATACTGCAATGGTGGGAACATGTCATCACACACCTGTTCAAAGCCACAGGGAGTTCAACATCGAGAATGAACCCTAATGTAAACTGTGGACTTGGGATGAGGACAATGTGTCATTGTGGGCTTATCAGTTGCAACACATATATTGGGGGCTTTGGTGGGGGTGTTGACAATGGAGGAAGCTATTGTTATGGGTGAAGTATGAAACATCTCACACAGGCTCATGTGTTTGAACACTTGGTCCTCAGCTGTGGGTGTGATTTTGGGAGGTTGTGGAAACTTTGGAAGGTGGGACTTGACTTGAGGAAGTAGGTCACTGGGGGTGGGTTCTTGGGAGGATATTATCCATGACCACTTCCTGTTGTGCTTTCTGCTTCTTGGCCCACCATGATGTGAACTGAGTGGCTCTGCCATGCCTTCCCACCCATGACAGACTGGACCCTCTGAATCCGTGATCCAAAATAAATCTTTCTTCCTGTAAGTTGTTTCTGTCAGGTGTTCTTTTACAGCAACAAAAGCATAAAAAATACACTATGTATGTGTAGGGGTGGGGGTAGGGGGAAAATGTCTAGACCTTCCACTTGCCTTTGCTGTGCACCTAAAGCTACTCTGAAAAGATAAAATCTTTTAAAAAAACCAACAAAAACCACCAAAGCATTTTTTCCAATTCCTGTGTCTCTTCCTCACAGCCCAAATAGCACTGCAGCCTTTTATTCCACCATTCCCCACATGGCTGGCTTTCAGGAGCCCTTGGCCTTGGTGAATTGCCCTAGGTCTTGCTTGTGTACCTTAACATGAGGTCTGCAGAAAGACATGGCCCTCTCAGGATGATTGGAGCTGTGTGATCCAGAGCAGTTTGTAAACTGATGGCTGGAGGTTACATGAAGCCCACGGATATGTTTTATTCAGCATGTACTATGGACTTGCACAATGTTGAAAAAGA